>APFE030928527.1:28935-39145 GCA_000404065.3 Pinus taeda | reverse complement strand
AAAACACTAAAAATGCACCTAAGATGATAACAATTATTTTTCCTTTTCAATGAATATCTAGCTAAGGAAGAGTAAAAATGTAATGTTTTGCAAATCAAATCTTTCTCTTAACATACAACTGAAAGGAAACTTTTTTTCTTTTCCAAAGAACTTTAAAAATGAGACTATGACACTCACAGAAAATCCCTTTTCTTTTCAACAATCAACAACTACAAGAATAAGCAATTCCCTTAAGAGAACTTTTAAGATTTCTAGAAAAACTCTAAAAAACTATTGAAAACAAATTTTCAACAAGCTTGTATAATTTCTACGAAAAACTCAAAACTATGATCTAATCTTGAGATCTAAACGAAAAAATGGATTGAAAAGACACTTGAAATGTTTTTGAGGATGTTCAACTTCGTGTTTCAGCTAACTAAGGATCAATTTGTTCAACTCAACAAACTAATAAAAAACATCCAATTATATTTTAATAGAAAAAATGAAATTCGAAAGTTTTAATCAAGTTCAATCAAAGTTTTGCAAAAGAGACAAATGGGATCTAAATCTCTTCACGGATAGATTTCATAAGCTAGTCAAACTTCGCAAGAAGACCAGAGAGACCAGGGTGATCTAAGGCTCTAAGGCTTCGGATCTCTAAGCTACTACAAAGACCAAGCAAAAACCAATCCAATCAAACAAAACTTCTTAGAAAATCACTCCAAACAAGAATGACAATGAAAACTAACTCAAAAGGAACTTTTGTCAAGACAAATGCAGGTCTGGGCATATACTAACAGCTATGGATAAAAACTAAACCTAACTGGGTAGATGGATCTTAGGTTTTTCAAATTTTTGACAGGGGTTTGCAGGCATCTAGTAAAACTAGGTGCGGTGCCGCTTTGTGTTACACTGTAATAGTGCGGATAGGTCCGCACTGTAACTGACTCAGAGGGTGCGGTCCTCTTCCAAAATTTCAAAAAATAAAAATCTAACCAGGATCTAACCAGTACCCAAACTCACACCAATCGAGGCAAAATTAGAAACAAAAACTTAAGTTTCTCAAGTCAAAGCAAAAACAAATCAAAATCCAAACCAAACCATTCCCCAGTGGAGTCGCCAATTTGTTGGCCGGATAAATCGTTCTTGCGGACAAGACTGATCTCCCTAATATCTAATGATATCTAGCAACAAAGAGCACAACCAAATCTACTTTTCTCTAAACATGTTTCAATTCATTAATGAATACTAAGAAGTGTAATAGACCCTACCTCAGTCCAACGCTTGTTTGAGGTAGTTTTATCCCAACAGCTTTAAGCAGTTCGCGTTTAATAACCTGCATACACAAACAAGCACACATCAAAGCATACCTGCATATAACAAAACATGCTCATTATGAAGATCGAGGAGCTCATAAAACAAACCATTAGAGACAGTTCATTGAGAAAAACAAACTTGATTGTATTAACTTTATGAATAAAAGAACCTTACAACATTTGCCTTGATGTAGCACAAGTTCTTTCCAGGGTCCAACAGGGGTCTCCTCTACTTTGACAAGCCTCATTCACTTCCCAAATGACATGAAAGGTATGTGATCTCTCCTCTCACAAGCTCAAAAAGGAAGCCTAGTTTTCAGCAGCATTTACCCTCAAGAATCTTCAGCTTTCAACCTCCTCTACAACCAGCCCAATGCATGAATTTATAGTGCAAATGGAGGAAGTTGTAGGTCCACCATTGAAGGGATAAGTTCCTCCTTCAATGGGATAAGCACCTCATATCATGGAATTAGCTCCCTTAGTTATGGAATGGATGAACCAAGGTGGAGCGGACTTGCCAGCATAATATTCCTTCTAGAAGTGTCTAGAAGTGACCCAAGATGAGTTTTTAAGAATGAACTCACGCCTTTTTAACTTTTACAGGGGTTTGCACTCATTACTCAATATACAGAGCTGTTAGGTTTGTAGGAAACATGACCATTAGGTGCGGCACCGCAGGCAATGCTAGGAGAAAGTGCGAAACCAGGATTTGAGATATTTTTAGGGTCTTTCTCCCATTTACAAGGCTTGACATGAAGAGCTGAAGTTTAAGACTTGCAAAGGAGGTATGTATGAGTGTTTATGGACTCATACAAACTGCAGAAAGTCATGGTGACAATTTTTTGTGTAGCAATTACCTCTCTCTTGGAGGCTCACTTTACTCTTTCCCTCCATAGTAGAATAAATTTGACACACCTACAACCGAACAGTCACCAAGCACACCTTCTTACTTTTCAAAAGTACCATTGCACTCCTCTCTCTTGCTGGAAGTTAGAGCCAAGAAAAATCTATAAGAATAAATGGAAACCAGGTCGATACTCTAGATTAGGATCCTATTCAAAATGGTGTGATTTCTAATTAGGACTTCACATCGAGGAGACCCCTTGGTTGATGTATTTCCAGTACCGTCAACAGCTTCCAGAACTAGTAACTCAACCCAAGTTGTTACAAGGCTTCTAGAGAATTTGTCCAACCAAGGCTTCCAGGAACTAATAACTCAACCCAAATTGTTAGAAGGATTCTAGAGCATTTGTCCAACCAAGGCTTTTAGGAACTAATAACTCAACCCACAACCAAAGGAGCATCAGAACCAACAAGAAACAAAAGTAAAATTCATAACACCATGGCTATCCAGGAAGTGGCAAGGCAAGGAAAAACCACTGCCAATCTAGGAAATCCTCCATGCCAATGACATATCATAACCAAGAAACCACATGCATGTGCCATGCATGCCAAAACTAGAAAGGAAAACATACATGCAACTTGATACCTACAAATAAAGCTAGTTGTAGTTGTTGATCTCGATGTCATATTGTGCTTCCTTCCTTTCCTTTTCCTTCTTTCTCAAAATCGAAACTATGACACACTCCTCCAAGAGTGATCCAAGAAAATCTAAGTGTCCAAGAGTATGAGAGAGAGAGAATAAAAGAGAGCTCCATGCTAAAACTAAAAAAAATTTGTCAACTAACCCTCAAAATACTTTTTATCATTTAGGCCTCTAATTTCTTTATTTCCTTTCATTATTTCCTTTCATTTTCCTCCTCACATGCAACATATGACGTTTCACCTTCCTTTTCTCCTAATTTCCATTATTTACATAAATAAAATGCCAATAAATGCCTCAAGCCTTTCCAAATCCTTTGTCATTGTTTTTGCCAATTTCCTTAGCCATAATAAAGAAAATGAATACCCACTACGATGTTTTTCTCACCATTCAGCTTGGAATACATGTTCCATGATCTTGGTATTATATTTTTTTACATGGATTTTTAATCAAGATTGTTATAGAATTAGCAACGTTCTTTGTAATCAACAAATATAATCTCAATGACACAAAACCTAGCATCAATTCCAACCAAATAAAAAACAATGATACAATAACATGTGCAATATAAGCCCTAGTAGTAATTTTGATATCTTATAGACCAATGCATCAATACCAACTCAAATATGTTAATTCTATTCTCATCAACAAATCCCTATCAACAAATATCAAATAATATATGTCACAATGGCATAGGTCATCTCTACAACATGATCATTGCGATCAATGCAACTTGGCTCCTACTTGAGCCTTTAGTTACCAGTCTTACAATACAATTTCACAAACCTTCTGTCGAAAATCCGATTACCACAAGCTCAGCAACAAAAAGCATGTTCTCTCTGGCAGCCCTTGGCCTTAACGCACTTAGCCACATTCTAAAGTCTCAATTGTGTATCACTTCAGCCCTATAATTGTGAAAACACAAGACATGTACAAACAAAGCACTAGTAACACCGCACATGAAAGTCTCATGCTTCAATATTGTCACTTTCTTATAGTGACAAATGAATTAATTGAGAACTCGGTAACATGACAATTACCAATACTATGCTCATAAATCTCAACAACGTATTAGATATTCAAACCCTAATGCTAGCATCACCATTCAAAATTCTCTTACTTTGAAGATGCGTTAGTGATGAATTCTAAATATAGCTTGAAGGAGGAAAAATTCTACCTTGTTTTATACCAACCCAAACCTAGGGTTACTCATTGACTTGACAAACCTACTTAAAGGTTGCATTTGAATTTTTTTCAAATATGGCACCGAATTAGCCACACCAACAAAAAACACCTTAACCAGGAGTCAGAAATATGTCATGGGTATGCACTCCAATCTTTGAACAAGTTTAGAGATACTTCAATGAATGATATATTCTCTTCACAAGATAACAAGTTCAACAAGTTTTAATAAAAGTGAAGGATTTTGGTCCTACCTATGATAAACCTCAAAAATAAGAATGAGCCTCACATGATAAAATTTCATTAGAGTGACCTTGAGTGGATCCATGGAATTCTCCAAATTAGTATGATATACAAATTTAGAGACCTCAAAACAAGCCATATATGAGCCTTAGCACCTATGTTGGATTCATCAAATTCAAACCCTAATCCAGTTAATATCTTCCTTAGGAAAGGTCTCGAGTTTCCCTCAAAATTACCTCGAATTAGGCCTCGAGACATAATATAAAATAATACAAGGATAAAACCCATTGCACAAGAAGGATAACTTTCACCCATATTTATACATAATGAGGGGGCTTCTAGAGGGGTTGATTATCACTTAAAGGTATGAACTGACCTTCAATAAAAATACAAATTTAAATTTGTAAAATCAAATTTTGGAGCTAAATTTTAAGTCACCCTTTCAGGTTGACTTTGACATAGACATAATTATTATTTTATAATTAATTTCTTCACCAATGGAGGGTCAATTAGGATAGCTCAATACCTATAGAAATTAATCAAGATATTCTTGAATTATTAATTCCAAAATTAACCAATACTAGAGTTTTCATATAACATTCAATTCAGGGCTCCTTAACCAATTTTCAAGGCTTCAAATTTGATCACCCATATCTTCCCAACCATGAGGATTTACGAGGCATGCCACATATCATTAGAATTGGAACGATGAGGAGAATCAAATTAAGATAATTATCTATGTAAAAATAATGAGCTTCTCAACCAAATTCTTTGTCAAATTTGGGGCATCATGACCACATTATCCTTATAAGGGTTCTTGAACAATGGGTCTTTCGATCGATGAAATCCATGGAAAAATAATAAGAGTGTTTAAGGATTATGTTGGCATCAATGGAAACATCATTTGGAAATATTACCCTTTATTATTGATGGTAACAAACATACTTCTCCTTGATTATTGCTCCCCTTGTCTCCATGCTTCTAATCTTGTTTTCTTGATTTCTCTCACCCTATGACATTGTAACAGCCCTAGTGAAAATTCCATTTAATAAAAGTTAAAAACAATAACCATGGTTGATGGGATACTTTTTCCAACTTTAATGTTGGTAAATACATCTTAGGGGGTGTTCATTTGGTTGTTTATGGCTAAGGAAATTGGTAAAGGCAATGGTTGAGGCTTTGGAAAGGAAAAATGGCATTTTTGGCACAATTATTTATGAAAATAATGGAAATTAGGAGAAAAAGGAGGTGAAAGGTCACAGGTTGCATGTGAGGAGGAAAATGAAGGAAAATAATGGATAATGAAGAAAATAGAGGCCTCATTCACTAAAAGACTTCTGAGGATCAGTTGGTAACTTTTTGTCAATTTAGCTTTGGATCTCTCTCATTATTCTCTCTCTCTCTCACTCTTCGACACATAGAGTTTCTTGGAGCACTTTGGCATTGGAGCAAGAAAGGCAAAGAAGGCAAGAGGAAGCAAATATCAAGTAGGGAAAGGCAAGATCAAGCATTTACAACAGGCTTCATTGCAGGCATCAAATTTCATGTGTGTTTTCCTTGCTAGATTTGGCATGCATGGTATTGCATGTGGCTCATTTGTATCATGGCATGAGTTTTTCCAAGTGCGACAGTGTTCTTCAGTCTAGCCTTGCCATTTCCTGATAGCTTTGATGAGATGGATTTCTCATTTTCGGTTAATGTGGGATGGCTAGATGGATTCGAAGTTGAGTGAGGTGGATCTCCGAACTGACAAACACATGGCCTAGTGATCCCTGAACCAGACTGTGGATCACAGTAAATCCATTAGCCTAGTAACCCTTGAACTAGATTGTGGTTTGCAGTAAATCCATATTGTGTGCCTCGATGGGCCTAGGAATCCTTGTTGGTGAATGGTGGGATATACGATAAAGCCAAGTGGTGTATTTCCCTTCGTTAGGCCTAGTAGTCCCTAGATGGGATTTACGGTAAAGCCTGGAGAGTGTGTCTCAGTGTAGGGCCTAGTGATCACTGGATCGAACTGTGGATTATTATAAAGCCTGGGAAACTAGGAGGCACTCAAATTCCTCACGATGTAGACTAAGAATTTCGGTGGCATCCATGCTTGTTGGTGTGTTCTATGAGTCCCACATTCATGCTTGTAATATGGCATGTGGGTTATTTCCTGAAAAGAGACTTGGCTAATCCAATCTATGGTCAGGTGGAACATGGTAGGCCCATCTCTGATTGGTTTATTGCATTCATTAATGAGAAATTAATTCCCTTGATTTTCATGTGTAAATGTATTGATGTATATGTGGATTTTATGGCTGATATTTATGATATTTTTGTCCCTATTATGTTGGTTATATGTATGTTTTATGATAGCAGCTATGTATCGCTCTCAGCATGTTTTTACTTGTAAATAAATGGATAATGTATATATGGCCTAATAGATGATAATGTAGAAAATGACATGAGGGAAAAATGGTTCATAATGATTCTTAGATAAGTATGAGGTCCCTATTCTTATTTTTGTTGATTACACCTGTAGGTTACATGTTGATGATATGTTTAACAAAATTCTTGTCATGGCTAGTACAGGTGTGGTTAAGGTCTTGTTAAACTTACTGCTTTGGAATTGGTTTCCTGTTATTTTACTGATATTAAGCTACCACTCCATTCTGGGCAGTGACCTAGACTCTGGGCCTAAAAAAGTGGCTTAAATTCTGTGGTCCTTGGCACAAAACTGGAAAATTGGGTCCCTGGACATTGACACATAAGCTTGTGAGAGCAACTTTGGGTTCCTAGATGTTGTCATGCCTATATCATGAGAGCGACTGAGGCCTATGATGGTAAAAACTTCAGTAGGACCTAATGACAAGTTGTCTGAAGTGTTGGATTGGTTTCTATGGGTCCTAAAGCTAATGTTGGATGAATGTGTGTGATGTTTCCATCAATTACACTTCCTTAAGGTCACATAGGAGGTTGAATCCAATCATAGTAGCCTCTCATCGCATGTTTACCCCGGTTGGCTAGTTACTTGGGTAGATGTGGGAGGAGGGTGTTACAAACATCAATAGTGAAGGATTACTCCCCCTGAAAAAATATTTTCCTCTGATGCTTCTCTCCCCTTGGCCTATTACACTTCACATGGCTTTTCATAGTTTATTCGACCTATTAATATGCATTACTAAAATGATTTACCTCAATTATATAAGCCATGAGTCCTTATAAAATTATGTTTATGACTTGAATTTTTGAACTTTCTACTTCACAAAGCTGACTAATCTGCCCACAAAGATAATTACTAGTCTAACTACTTCTTATTGCCTTACATCTTTCAACCTTCTAAAGGAAAGATCTTCAAATCTACAACCACTGCTACTTAGAAGATACACGCAAGTTCACTTAGTCAGTGTAGCATACATACACAAGTACTTAAAACAAAAATAGCGTATAATGTACACATGCACTCCCACATAAGGCAAAGCACATACATGTTGAAAACCATGGTTTTGGTCCAAGGTGTTTGGTCCAAGATATCTTTGGACCATGATATTGACCCTAGGTATTTAGTCTGAGGTATTCATTCCGTGGTATTTGATCCAAGGTATTGGTCCTAAGTGGATTCGGTCCATGGTATTGAGAAAGGCCAAAAACTATATAAAGAAGAGAGGATCATAAGGCCAGATGTGCAAGTGAATAAGATTCTAAGGAATACTTCTATCTGAAGTATATTTTATGTTGCAGGGTTATGTTTAGGACTAGATCTGAAATATTTATGTGCACCTTGAGTTCAATATTGGATCGAGATCATGAAACCTGAAATGACTTATTCTTGAATGATATGATATTGGTTGAGGCTAGATCTGATGTTTTGTGTCTATTTTATTCGTTATCTATCATGGTCTGAGTTTGTCTGAAGTCTGAAATTGCAACAAAGTTCTGAGTCAATATTTGTAGACCTGTCCGCAGGTTCATCTCGAGAAAAGAGCATATACACGCAGGTTCTGTTATTTTAAATAGCGTATACAAAAGAAAGGCTTGATGTTCAGAGATGACTGATCTATCAGATTAGTATTGCTGATTTATTGTTGCTGTTATTTTACTATTGTTTGTCAATGAAGTTTTCTTAGATTTGAATGTAAATTTGAATGATATTTGATTGAGTGTATAAGGGAGAAGAAGTGTTTTCTGTTGCCTGTCTGTGTAAAGTTCTGTAAGTTGACAATAGATGTTTAGTACACTATTGGTTGGCATAGTTTTCGATTCAGAAATTTTATGATTCAGAATATTTAGAGGTATACGCAGGTTGGACTAAAGGAAGTAGTGTATACATGCATGTTTTCTTCATTAAAGTAGTATAGTCTGACACATGAAGTTTTGAGGTTTCAATTGGTTCTGAATGTTGATACAGGTTTCTGGGTTTGGCATAGTGTTCTAATGACAGTGATTTGATTGTTTCAGATTAACTGCATGTTGGTTGATGAAGTTTGAGTTTCTAAATTTTTGATGGGTTATTGATGAGTTAAGGTATTCATATGTCTTGATATATGCCAGGAGAATCCAGTTTGAAAATTCATGAAACGTGGTCCCTGGTGGAAGAGTGGAGTTTTCTGTAGGTTGGTGCCTACGTACTAGTAAATATATTGGTTAATACAATAGCTAGGGGGTTGTAGCTCCCTTCCAGTAGAAGTTGGAGAATGAGAGAAGGTTGTAACCTTCTACATGTAGAAGCCTATGTACTGGTATGAGTCTACACTAGTATAAGATTGTAAACAGATTTTCTTATTATTAAAAGAAGGCAGAGACGACAACAACAGGTGGTTTTCATCCACATTGGGTTTCCACCTTAAATCTTGGTGTTAATGTGTGTTGCTTATGTGTAATAGTTTATTATGTCTATACTGCACATGGTTTCTGTTTAATGATTGATGAAATACTGATGCACTGATTAAAGATCAACATATGATGAATTAATTGAATCATAAGTTCATTGCATAAGCGTTGGTTTCCTTAAAGACAGTTGCGTGTAAACACTAGTTCCCCTCTCTGAAGTAGCATATATAAATCTGATTATGAAAAAGAAAAATTCCTGATCTAATAATACTGATTCACCCACCCCCCTTCTCAGTATTATTTCCAACAATTGGTATCAGAGCCAAGTTCTTCAGAAGAAGCTTGATTGCTTGAAGGAAGATCCATCAAGATGAATAATCACGAAAGCATGGGATCCATCAGACCGCCAATCTTCGATGGGAGCAAATTTGTTTATTGGAAAATAAGAACCTCAGCCTATCTACAATCTCTTGGAACATATGTCTAGGAAATTGTGGAAGGATGATATAAATTTCCAACAGCAATTTCTACAGACACGACAGGTAAAAAAAAATATGAAACCAATGCCAAATCTCTGAATACTTTATTGGGAAGTTTGTCACAATCAAAGTTTGTCAAATTCATGCAGCTCAAATTAGCCAAAGAGATATGGGACAAAATGGTTCATAGCTATGAAGGAGTCTCTCAGGTAAAACATGCTAAGCTTCAAACTCTCAGAATTCAGTATGAAACTCTTAAGATGCATAGTGATGAGAATGTAGCTAGTTACTTCTTACATATAGATGAGGTTGTTAATTGTATGAATAATCTGAGTGAAGAAATAAAGGAAGTTACCTTAGTTGAGAGAATTTTGAGATCCTTGTCTACTAAATTTTCATCAAAAGTGTTTGCCATAGAAGAAAAACAAGATCTGCAGAATATCACTATGACACAGCTTCACGGAATCCTAACTGCTTTTGAGATGAGAAAAAGAGGTGTTGGCATTATGTTTCTGGTATGGTTATAGGTTACAGATGTTGTACTTGATGGCAACCTCAAAAACTTCAGTGACATTCTCCCCCTTTGACATCAAGGGCAAAGGGTTATGCTCCCCCTAAGAACATGCTCCCCCTGAACCTGCCATAATCCA
>APFE030928527.1:2414-21552 GCA_000404065.3 Pinus taeda | reverse complement strand
TCCCTCCCCCCCCCCCCCCTCCCCTCAGTATTATTTCCAACAATAATGACCCAACAAATCTTATTTCCACTATTTTATGTTGTAAATAATCCCATTATGCAAACATGCATTCCCAACCCTTACTACGCACGTTACAGTTATCAAAGACTATATTCAACATTAGTTGCACCTAACATGATGTATACAAAAAACTCATTGTTTAACAGGACTCCATGGTATATGCACAATATTAAATTTGACATGAAATAACATAAAACAACATTCATTCCTTATATAATGATATAGTTATTTATAGTGGATAAAGTAATTACATAGATAGAACACAAAAACTTTGCACTGACTTAGAGTCCATTCACGACATTCATCATCAACACAAAGCATTACACATCAAAGGCATAGGTATTAGAGAAAACTCCTAAAAATATCATATTTATATTAACCAACAGTAGAAAAATATATATCAAGTTTAGGTGTCTAACAGCAGAGGTCTAGGAAATTGACATTCAAATTATACTTTTGGTTAACAAAATATAATCCAATTTAATGAAATTTTTACAAAATGACACCATGTGGGAGCTCCACAACACTTAACTCCGTGGAATTCCTTATTATAACACATAAATTATCATACACAAATGATAATACAAAACATGGTAGGACAGAGTACTCCAACATATTGAAACATTGGAACCTCTGAACATCAACTAAAATATTTTTTATAACGGTGGTCTTCCATGTCCCAGCTCGAGGATATTTTTTCAACTCACCCTCTCAGCTCACCTATATGATTTGTCCTCGTGCGTGCCAACTTCAGTTATCTACCAAACCATTCCTTGACAAATATGCCACCTTAACTCATGTCTAACTATCCTACATTGTTGGTAGCTACTCTTTTGGCTAAGGAATAAAGCAGTTACCACATAGTAACCTTCAGTCTCTTTCATACATCTACGTGGTCTTGTTGAGATTCGATCTATCAAAAAGCAATCCACTAGGCATTGGTATATCTATCATTTTCATGATCTATTATTCATGGTACCCATCCCTTCTTGTGTGGTACTCCCACAATAAGGAAAATAAAAATAAAAATTTCCCTTTTACCTTCTTTATCCCAATAGCCTCCCAACATTATTTGTTGCTCATCCCTGAGCCAATTTTTTGTTGTTGGGTAGTAAGGGAAGGGAGGAATTATGTATTATTGGCCACAAACTTCTCAAACATTTCTTTTTCCTAGTGAGCAATGGTCTCGACCTTGATTGCTATTCTAAAAATTATTGCTGCAAAGTATATCTACATTGGGGAAGCTTGGAAAAGAGGTTCACTTTCGATTACAATCATTAGAGAAATTTTGAACAAAAATAAACATTATAATAACCAATAGGATTCAATATGATGATGTCAACCATGGGGGGTGACCATAATTTTTGGCGTAAAAAGATTAAAAAATAAATTACAAAAACTACTTTTTCAACTTATCTCCCTATGATTTTAATCAAATTTTGAGTAGCACTCATTGGATGTGGAATTTAATTTTGCATCCAAGTAGTAGCCATGTTGCGTACTTTCAATGGACCCTACTACATTAAAAATTTAATTGCAATCATGTTTTTTCATGTAGTAGCATCCATCGAAAATATGCAACATGGGTACTCTTTAGATGCAAAATTTAATTCCACATACAAGGGGTGCTCCTGCTCAAAATTTGAGTAAAATCATAGGGAGATAAGTTGAAAATATGAGTTGAAAAAGTAGCTTTTTCATTTTTCCCCTTCAAAAGTTGATGGGGTTATCTAATCTTATTTTATTATTTCCACTATTGTTTTATAATATTCCTTATGAGGCCCATTTTAGACCTAAAAAATTCTCTAAAGGTGGTGTGACAAAATGTGTGCAACATTAAGCTCATCGGTGATACACCCTGCCTCATCCTGTAGTTTTGCAACATTTTGCACCAATTGTCAGTGTTCCACTCTCCACTAATGGATCTGTTAGCCCAATAAGGTACTCTTGGGAATTGTGGCATGACATTGAGATGTAGGAATGGATTGGTTCATTTCATTGTTCGGGAGTCTAAATCTAAGCACCAAGATCCTTTAGCTCAACATTGTCCTACAATTTGTGCCACAACCCTACACTATCCCTATGGAGTTGGGTACATTCCTTTTCAAGTTCTTGGTCATTTTGAAGATACTTGGTCATGTTTTTCTATTTTTCTCTCCTTTCAATTTCCTCTAGTGGAGTGGCATGCTTGATCGACAACTATAGTTCTTCCACCTTTGCCTCCAAGCCATGTATGACCTTTTCTATCTTTGATATTTTCCCTTTCGGTGGCACATCAACCTCCATGGATTCCCATGGAATATTACTATACACTGCTTTGACAACTCGTCAAAGTGCTCCTTCTCTTTCTTCTACCTGATGCCTTACCTCCTCTATCTAGCTCTATGCTTCTTGTAAAGCTTAATGTTATGTGGTTAGATAGACTATGTCCATTATGGTTGTTTGTGCTCTCATTTAGATCTCCTTTGAAATATGATGTTGTAAAGAATTAAATGGACATTTGTTACTATGATATAATAAAATCTAACGGTGTTAAGCCTTGTGCACACTATTGAACTTCAATATCCACAAAGTGTACCACAACTAGTGGCATGGCTAGTATGTGAGGCTTTGAGGAGGTCAAAATGGTTGTGATGGTTTTGAATGACTCTAGCGTAAGATGTGTGTCGCTTTCCTCTGTGACTGTTGATGGTTTTGGCATACTAGGTGAGGTATTTTTCACCCTTAAAGATTTTATCGTCAAGCATAGTTGTCCCAAATATTTCTATCCGTTGTCCTGCAACTCTCATTACTCTTGTGCTACCTTCTTTATGGTCATGACCAAAGGCATAGTCCCCCATTCTATCATTTCTTTCATTTTTGGTGGGAAACCTCTTCAATTACTCATCTAATAAATTGGGGTCAATCCCTGTTAGCTTATTTGATTTCATATTTTTTCCTTGTGCCCTTATGTTGGCCCAGTAATTGTCTCTTCTTTTTTTTCTGGTGTCATCTCTTCTTGCTTCGGTTCGCATGTGTTGATGATGTTGTAAATCCTCCGACATGCAGCGGGTATCCCTAATATGAAGCCCAATTAGACGTCACACCATTTGGAGTAGGAGCCCCATCCGGAGTATCATTTTGGCTAGCATAACTCTAATTTTTTCCTTGGTTTCAATGGATAACACAAGGGGTTACACACATAACCTTTGAAATCATGAAGAAAGTTGACAATGTGAAACAACAAGTGCAATGTGTAAAAGGAGACCTTCATGAGAGGGGAGACAAAAGTGAGTCTCTAGAGGGAAATTAATAGTACTATCCTAAAAGAGAGACGCAATAGAAATAAAATATTTTTGTTATCTAGTGAAGTAGTTCACATAGACACAACGATCAATAAAGAAAATAAAACACACTTTCAACAAGATAAACACCAAAGTCAATGATGTAGTTCAATTTATTTAGTACATATAAACATAACATATACCGCAAATATCTAAACAATAGTATTACAACATTCACGATACATGCATGAAAGTGTGTTGGCTCAATGAGCTTCTAATTATTAAGTGAAAGATCCAAGTATGCAGTTACAATGATGAGCCACTAGCTCCAATAGTGGAACATTAATTCACTTCTTGCTTCTCCAAGGAATGATATCTCTCCTATGTCAATCTGAAGAAGCCAAGGCTAGATATCCAAATTCTATGCCTCCAAAACCCCTTTGCTTGAGTTATGACGTTTCTTTTATAAAGAGAGGAATGACCTTTCTTCTCCCCTTATGACTCTTGTGCCACCCTTATGACTCTTGGACTCCTAAATGACTTTTGAACGTCTATTGACCCTTTGGTCCACATGTGACTCTTGGACTCCCACATTTTTACATTTATCCCTTTTGAAAATTGCATCATTACTTCCACAAATGATGTGGCAAGACACATTGACACATATGACATTGTGATTACACTTGTACAAGACACAACTTGACAACGATGACATGGAGCTTCATGATGATGTGGCAATGCCAAGTTGTTCTTCTTGCTACTTTGTCTTCAATATTCATGAAAGATCTGCTTTTTTCTTCATCTTCACCCTCCAAAGGGCCTTGGATCAACATCAGGACCTTCTAAGTCATCATGAAATGTCTTCATTCTGTCATGGTCTAAGATCTACTTCATGTCTTCATGATGGTTCTTCTTTCTGCTTCCTCTCTCCAAGTGTTCCTTTACTTCTTCTCCTTGACATCCTCCTTGAGCATGACCTTGATATGTTGAGGAGGTACACATGCCAATGAAGTCCACTCATGACAAGGCAAGATCAGTCTGAAAATCATCTATTTTATCCCTACTTTTCTCATGGAATAAGTTGCTTATGATGGGAATATGTGAGGATTAAAAGAGGAAGGCTTATTAAGGATCATATAGTTTGGCTTAGTAGTGGTTGTGGGAGGGAACCACTGTAAACTAGAACTGTGCCATGCACTATGAGGAGGGGCTCTTTAGGGTCTAGCATAGTGAGCAAGTGCAAGGGACAGTGTGATGAGATTACTGACTGAAACAACGACATGTATAGGATCAAGGGAGAAGGAGACAATGATGGCACATTTGAGCCTTACAGTGATTGAGAGAGGCCATGAATGTGGACTAGAAATGTGACCTATGTTAGGGAGGCAATGTAGGACTCAGTAACTGCACAATGAGGGAGTCTAGTGGACAAGGTTCGATGGCTTATTGACTAAAACTGTGAAATATGTTATAATTGAGAGGTAGGCTTAAGAGAGAGCGCAGTTTTCTTCCATAAGGCTCCATTGTCCACTATAAATGTGCCTTACACTCAAGAAGGTAATAATAACAAGGAAATGGTGTAGTGAGGAATTCCAGTCAATAAACAAGGCAAGACTAGGAACTATAATTGCGACATGTGCAGTACTTGAGGGGCGGGATCCTATGTTAGCATAGTTTGCTTCTGCAGTGGCTAATTTTCCACTAGAAATGTGACATGCACTCAAGAAGGCTCACTGGGAGAGGAAATTTCATAGTTGGCTAAGGAAAATTGCATAATGTAATTCACTTTTCCTAGGAGATGCTTAATGCACAATAAGAGGAGGAGAACTTGTATTACATAGTTTACTTTTACAGAGAGCCACTAGAAATTCTCCATGTGCCATACAAGGAATAATTTCTCAAATCCTAGTGCAGTGAGTTAGTGCATGCAACAAGGGTTAGTGACCATGCTTTGAGGGTTCTCAATATGTGATCATAGGAGTTGACCTTGAGGAGGACTTAATGTACAAGTCTAAGAGTAAAATATATTATCAATGACGCTCATGAATAGGTAGTTCTAATCACTTGACA
Source organism: Pinus taeda (assembly GCA_000404065.3). Taxonomy (NCBI): domain Eukaryota; kingdom Viridiplantae; phylum Streptophyta; class Pinopsida; order Pinales; family Pinaceae; genus Pinus; species Pinus taeda. The sequence continues at coordinate 16,159 of APFE030928527.1, read as the reverse complement.
AGAGGGTTTATGTATTCACAACTTGCACTAGGTAGGAGGACCAATAAGAGCTCCAAAATGGCTAAGTATGGGACTAGTAGAGTAAGAGATGGAAAAGCATACATGGATCACACACATGAATTCCATCAATACAAGCCAGGGGAATGAATAGGACTCATGAACAGTAATCACACCTTGAAATGGAAAAAAATTTGACTCTTGTTTCTAAGTGCGACAATTGAAACACCACATTTAGACACTTAGAATGCAAGCTACGACATAAGGGTCAATTGTGACCAAAAAGTGCGCTAAGCTATAGGAAGGTGTCTAGCACATATTATTATGATATGTAAGACCATATTATATAGAAGAGTGCACTAAATCTACCTCTAATGATGTGCAAAGGTGCAACATATACAGGAGTGAAAATACTTAGAAGTGACACTTGCAACAGTAAGAAAATGTGAAAATGACACTTGCAAAATCTAAAGAAATTGAAAATGACACGTGCGAGAGAAAGGATAACATGAAAACAACACTTGTTAAAGAGAAAGCAATAAAAAAAATAGCCATGAATGTGAAATCAACACTTATGAAAGGAAAGGTGCACAAAAAAAAAATTTGAGAAAACTCACTGAAATGATGAAACAAATGCAATTGAAAGTGAGAGAGAGATTGTCAATGGAGAGTGTGCACTAACTATCGACATGGGTTTCATAGTGCATTGTACTTATGTACTGTGCAGTCATTGTCAATAGTGATTTTGCAAGCCTTACTTTCAAGAGTTATGCAATGCCTAGCCAAGATTGCATAGAAAGAAGTGCATGTAAGAATTCATAAAGGACTAAGCATGTGTGAGCAAGTAACTTTGACATTAAGAATTTGAGAAGACTTGAACACTTAGAAAAACATCAATCAACCATGAATATACTATGGAATGATAGATCGTAAGATCCTCAATAGGCTCCAAAATTCAAATGTAGGAAAAAATTCGGAGGGTGTTGATCACAGCGTCAACATCGTGATCACGTGACATGATTCTCCTACTTTGGTTCTTTAGGGGGCCTTTAGATGAGCCTATATTTGGGACACATTTAACCCTCCTATTTTCTCATTTTTCTACTTAATATTTGGATTTATCTTTATTCCTGAGTCAATATCCTTGTCATCTAGTTCGAGGTCAAGCATTAATACATCAGTAACTAGCATTCCCCACTCCTCTAATCATTTGTTGATAATCTATGACACAGTATTCTCATCAATTTTATACCTGCACTATAACCACCTAGAATTTGGCTTGGCCTTGGCCTAGATGTACATGAAGTGTAGATTGACGTGAAGTGTACCACAGGTTCATAAGCTATGATAGTATATACTGGAATAGGTGGTACTTTCCTAATCACCTCGGTTGTGCCAGCACTATACCTAGTTCTATTTTTGAGGCATTGATATCAACATAAAATTCCATGCTCCAATCTAGGAACATTAGAATTATCGCAATACTAATTTCTCTTTCAGTGTATCCAATGCCTATTGGCACTCTTTGATTCATTCAAACTTAGCATCCTTCTTCATCAGTATCTCCAACGATGCAATGATATGTGCATACACATTCATGAATTTATTGTAATACCCCATATGTCTTAGTGTCACACATAGCTATCACACTAACGTTGGATGTTAGAGGTTCACTATCACTACAATATTTTCTAGATCGGTGAGCAGTCCTTGACAAACCAATTTCCTAAGTAAAATTCCCATCGGAGAGTAGAAAATAGACTTCTTCAAGTTTAGGGAAATCTACATCTACCTACACCTATCCAACATAATTCACAAAACATCAATATGCTTTTAAAGAAGGCAAAAAATATCCAATCATCAATTTTCACTTCCAAAAACTCATGAATGAATTCTTTGAATGTTGGCACTACCACTCAGGAAAATATTGTTGGTGCATTCTTCAACCTGAACGACATGATAGTATACTGAAACAAGCCCCATTGTGTTGAAAATGTGGTCTTGTGATGATCCTCCTTAGCAATTATAATTTAGTGGTACCCTAAGAACCTATGTCTAAATGAATAAGCTTCTTTTCCTCCAACATTCTACAAGACCTTATCTGTAAATGGGTTGGGGAATGGATTGTGAACACAAGCATCATTCAAGTTCCATAAGTTGACAGAAATACAAATTTCGCATATCTTCTTCAACTACACCACAATTGGACTGATCCACTTTGAATATTCAACAGGCACTATCATTCATGCTTTCAGCATCTTATCAAACTTCTCCCTAACCTTCTACTTATAAATTTGATTAATGTGGTAGGATCTTTGACAAACTAGTTTTGCACCTGGCTTCAAAGTAATTTTCATCTCCCCTAGTTCATCCACTATGCATTGCAACTCATAAAAAGTGTTGTGGAACAAGTCCTGGTATTCCTGCATTAGGTTGAATATGTTTTCAATAGTCACTTCATCCTAACAAACTTTGATCACCATGAACTTGGGGTTGTCCTCAGTGCCAATTTTTACTTTGCATGTCTTGATAGGATTCATCTAGGCATAGTCGAGTGCAATTGTGGTCCATTCACCTATCACCCCCCCCAGACTTCAATATATTCATATCCCTAGGATCCTTTCCATCATCAATTTATTCTAACACACCATAGCACTACCAACTTCTTGGTATTTTGGAAACTTTGGTGAAACGCATGGAGAGGCAACTCCTTTGGCACAATTGTTGGCTCTTGTGTGAAGATCCTATATTTGATATTATGTAGGGCCTCACTTATTAGTGGATCCTTTTTGACTCAAATTCAAAAGTTAATATAAAACTTTCTACCATCACTACCTAGTTTGCAGTGCCTCATTACAGCTCTAGCATTGTGTGTTAAATCTGGGGTACAACATCCAACATGTGAACAAGAATTTAGATTCGTAGGAGAGAGGAGAGAAAATCTCAGATCTGGGGACTATTGAGGATTTTTCCTTTGGATTTTCAATTATGCATGATGGATAAAGTTTGCACTATTGTGTCTTTAGCTTTGAAAGCATAAGTTCAAGCAATGTAAAGGGTTGTTGGAGACTAGGGTCAGAGAAATGGATGCAATAAATTGGTATTTCTAATACTATTGTTTCAAATATCAGTTTCATTTTTATGGTAACAAGAATGTCTCATTTTATTCATGTTTGTGCACTATTGTCAATATGGGTAATTTGTCTCAATGTTGTTATTATGTGTCTCTGATCTTATGAATTAATTTTTGATTTCTGAGTAACTATTTACTCAGAAATCTACCTTATTAAAACTGATTTATTGAATGGTAATGTGTTGTGAACTATTTCCACATATTATTGTTTAATTATTGAATTTAATGATTTGATAATCAATATCATTTTTGTGAACTACTTCTTGAGTGTTGTTGGTTTATTATTTCTATTAAGAGGTCTCAATAGAATGTGTTTTGATATCCATAATATCAGTTAATTGAACTACTTCATTAACTTGATATTCATTATAAACAAGACATATTTAAAATTCCAATACTTTAATTATCTTGCTCTTGATTGGGTTAGATCTATATCTGCCTAATTAAGATAGGATTAAGATTAGGTTATTTTGCTTGCATTATAGAATAAGTTTGCTCTTAGAGTAATTTCTACATTATTTTAAGTCCTCTTCTCAAAGAGGCAAAATTTTAGTTATGGCTTGGCTGAACCCAAATCAACTTAAGGGTCATTCTCTTGCCTGATCAGCAAGAAGAAGTGATCTGATATCCCCTTCTATTGGTAGTTAAAGATACATCATAAACCAATAGCGATAGGGAAAAGGTAATTGAACCTAGTTAAACCAGTCGGAGCCACCACATAAAACAGAAAAGAAACTGTTTTAAGGTCCAGACCGGGTGGTTATCCCCCATTGTTGTTGCAGCGATTTTCAAGGCATCAACATTTTTAGCGCTAGAAGGAGAGCCTGAGATTTTTTGTCTATTGGAGTCTTTTCAATTTTAACATTTTATTTAATCACGATGGCTCCTCTTAATATTCCAATTTGGAGTTGTATCCATGGACGTGCATCTTCCAATACTCCACTCAAAGTGGTAAGACTCTTGTATCAGGTAAAGTTCAATGGTAAGAGAAATTCTTCTGCTTTTAATCATGTCTTTCAATTTATTCAAAAGGTTTCAAATTATGCTTTTCAAAGAATTGATGAAGGCATTTTATGCAGAATTTTCTCTCACATTTACTGCAAAAGTCAGAAACTGGTGTAGAACTCTTCCAGTTGCCTCAATCCACAGCTAGGATCAATTTGTTACAATTTTCATTTATGAATTTGACGACTATGATTATGAACAGGTATGTGATGAAATTGAATATCTACGAAGATTTGAAAATGAGTCTGTTAATGATTTTAATATTCGATTTCATTTAAATTGTTTAAGATTTAAAGTTGAAGATAAATCTTCCGAAGAAGAATCATTAGAATGGTTTGAATATATTTGTTTTCTTCCTTCCATTCCCAATCCATATGAAATTAGTTCAAGTCTTGTCTCATCCCCTTCCAACATAAATGAAAATTCCAATTTGGATGTACAAATAAATTGTGATGAAGTGGTTTCACAAAGCTTGGAAAATATTTCTATTCAAATGCAAAAAGACAACATTAGAAATTTTGGGAAAAAGAGTTGCCTTGGAATCTGAAAATTATTCTGCGGTCAATTCAGAAAATCAGATCGCAAATCAACAAGTACAAGCAGCAATCAAAGTAAATAATAACACGCAAACTGATGTACAAATTTCTGAATTTTTCCATGATGAGCAAATGCCAAAATCAAAGTAGTGAAGCAGCCTTCTTCAAGAAAGCATGAGTACACAAAGGAATGATCTAAAATATGAAATTTACAATCAACATAATGCACAAGAGTTCTCAAACAGAGACAATTTTAAATACATTGTTTCAAGTTCATATTTTTCCCTTTATCCTAATATTTTTAATAATGGTAATTTCCCCCTCTTGGTATTATTAATATTTCACAAAATACGAAGGCTGATCTAAATGAAATACCAAATAATTTTTATCAAGATGGAGAAACAATAATTGATCACTCTTTTTCCTGTAATGAACATGAAATTCTTGTTCCTCCTTGTTTTGATATATTGGATGAGATTGAAGGAAATTCTAGAGAATCTTGTGAAGTCATTTATGATAATTACTCTGACATTGAGGATCTTGATTTTTCTCAAGAGAATTCTCATCAAAAACTTCAAATAACATCTGAAAATGAGGAACATTTCAATTTAGAAATTATTCCAACTAATCCTCATTCTAGAGCAGCAAATTATCTTCATGTTTTCACTATCCAATAAAACATTCCAATTTATGATTCATATCATGATCAAGCTATCATTCCTACTCATAATCATAATTCGTTTTCTAGTTCACAAGTTGGAATTCAAAATTACTCAAATTCCATAATTCTGGCCAATCCTTATGAAAAAAAAATCATTTCAAAACAATCCCAATTGTGCTGTAACATTAGTTGTAAAAATAGTGATTTCATTTTATTTTTGTTTCCTCACTTATTTTGTTTAAATTTAGATTTATTTTTTTATTTTATTTTTCAGAATTTTAACACTTTACGCTACCATATTGAGCACTTTACTATCAAACACTCAATTGATGAATTGTCTTATTGGGAAATTGAAGTTTCATGCTATAACCATGAACATCAAAAGTTGTTAACATGTCAATATCAATCAATGTTTATTTCTTATCAAAAGCTTCTATTTTCTCAAAAGCAGTATTAACAAGAGAATGTATTTTTACAATCTGACCAGCAATCCAATTCAATTAATAATTTTTCATTTCATTTAAAATATTTCCATCCATTTTTCATTAATTCATTTGAAAAATATTTGGAAAGTTTTCCTTCATGGAAGATTGTCAATAACTTAACATTTACACATAACACTAACAATTTTTTCCAGACCTTTGAATTTAAAAGCTTATTTTCACAATCTGGCCTGTTATCTCCTTTTTTTAACATTTTCCAATCATTAATGGAAATCCATCCAGATTTCTATGATCCAGTTGGTATTCAATTGGAAAGGAAATATTAAGAGAAAGAAATTTTAATTAAGTTGCTAACAATAACTGTACATTCTGATTTCAGATTTATTTTCCTCAGTTTAGTTAGATTTGTATTACTAACATATGAATTGTACGTACATGCAGGAATTAAAATGAGAAAATGGTTACACTAAAAATATGACTATACCTAATCATTTTCATGTATATGGTTAGAATAGGAGTAGAATTAATTTAGTTTCTTTGTTTTATGTAGTTAATTTGTTTTTAACAGTTGTGCAGATTAAAAAAATAAAACAAAGCAATCAACCCTTCTCATACATGTTCAGTGAAAACATTTTCCTCCTATTATAAAATTTTAATTCTTGCTTTCATTTTTTAAATTTCTTACAACAATACCTCTACTCTACTTATTTTGAATAAAGTCTTGATTAAATTCAATTAAGATTGCACTTGGCATCGAGTCGCCTCAAAGCCACTTTTCTTCATTTTGAGATTTCCTTCTAAGATTTTCTTTTGAAATTTATATGATAAAATTTTTGAGGATATAAAAGCTTCATGGTCCCATTATCCCATCAAGTGTATGACTATCTATGATAAACTTAATTCTAATTCAATCATTATTAGTCAGTCTAACCTTTCGTGTTAATCATATGAGGTTCATGTTATCTTCCTCGAAATTGGCTAAGGATGTCCATTCTGCTGTGTGCACACATTCAAATCTGTTTTGATATTTTTTCCACAATTAGTGGCTTTATCCCATTCTAATCTTTAGTCGCAATATGCATCATATTTAATTACTAAATGCTTATTAAATAGTCATTATAACAATACAGATTCTTCTCAAGTTATTCAGAGTAAACATAGGTAATAAATTGTTGTTTCAATTCAAAAAGGAAGCCTATTTTCATATTTATTTCTAGTAAATTTTATATTTCATGAACATGAATAAACAGATTTTATTTAGGCTGATTGCACACTTTGATTTAAAATAAATAAAGAGATGATTTTGAACAAACTCAGAATTTTGATAAATTGAAGGAAGAATTTGAAGATTCATGAGGTAAAATATACAGATAATTTCCTTCTAGGTACACATTTACAAGTTCATTTTCATCTATTATTAGTTTATATTTTACTTAGTTTATTTTTTATTCTAGTTTTGTTTCATTTGAAGGCTTTCATTTGTTTTCAAAAACTTGAAGTAAGCAGCAAACCCATTTCAAATTTGCAACAGGTTCAAGGAAATTTTATTTGTGATTCATTAGAATTTGAGCATTTTTAACTTTGCTTTCAACCATCAGTAAATCCAATTGAAATTTCAAGCAATATCATAGGATTCAACTTGATTTTCATTTTGTTGATACTTCAGTGAAAATATTCGCAATACTACCATCCTGCTCATCTTCATCAATAATTTCGTTCCAATATTACATCATCCACCTTACAACAATTTGTAGCATCCGAAGTGGCACTTAGCATTTTTATAACAAATTGTTCATAAATATCTTCGATGTATTACCTCGCTCATATGTCATATCGGAGGTTTGTAGTTGAATATACTTTCATTATCATGAATCGTCAATCTCCAATAAACGACTTTACTAATATTGCGATAACCACATAATTCCGGACCCGATATGAAATTCAAATCAAGTTTATAAAATATCGCATCCATTTAATCGCAATAAAAGTAGGGGCATAATTTTAAAGGGCCGATATCTCGGATCTGATATTTTATTAAAATCCTATCATAAAATTATCGGGTCCACTCTTCATCGCATATCGTCGTATCAAGAAGTGTTACATCATGTGCTTAAAAATGCCAATCGCCGATTAGCCGCGTCATTAATCGCATATCGGCATTGCAAGAATCATATTGTGTTTCATTCAATACTTAAAGTTTGCCGATCTCTAATTAGCTACGTCATCCATTGCATCGCCGATATTGGCATTTCCAACATGATTATGCTCTGATATTTCGATACGTCGATATCACAATCACTTCATCGCATTTTTATTCATGGCCATACCACTATTCTGAATCTGCAATGTACAATGTGCGATGTGAAAAGTATAAATCGCGAGCTGCAATGTGCGGTGTGCGATTTGTGACATGACTGTCTCCGATCCTAAATATAACATTTCTTCAATGATATGATGCACATATTCTCATCACATGTTCTTAATCGGCAATTTTCCATTGCAATCTTTGATGCGATAGTTTCCAATGCATGCCTCTAAGCCATTAACATTTAATCAATATATGGCATAGCAATAAAGGTGAAGTCTTGCAAATTAAACTTGAATCATGATGAAAAAACATGTTATGTGAATCATCTGATACACCAATATGTTATTTTAAAAGCAAACTTTGATGGTAAGAAAGCAATCAATGACCAATTTGCAACATATTTAAATTATTTTGATTTCTCATATATTTCAGTGTTAAATATATAATTCCATAATTAAAAATGGAATTCAAGACCTTTCTATCTTCATATTTAAATTTTATCATCATAGATTTGATCTTGATTTTGGACAATTTATAAAATCATGGAGTTTATATGAAACTTATAATATTTTGAGAAACAGTCATTACTGCAAATTCTCATTCTCATTTCTGATGCATTTGTTTTAGTTTTGATTCCTTTGAACATAAAGCATTCCCTTTTTACATTTTCTGTTTGCTTTAATTTAAATAAAATAAATAATGATTTTGGGTTATAGGATTTTAGTTAGTTTGACTTCTTCATGTTTTTAATGTTAATTAAAATAAGAAGTCAGCTAGTTTGGAGAAACTGATACCTTTCAGGTAAAATCAAAAGCAATTATCCAATGGTAAGATTCATATATCCACTTTCATTAATTTCCATTTCATTACTTTAGTTTTGTTTTTAAAGTATGCTGACATAAAAAACATGTTTTGCAGTTCTCCATTTGAAGCTTTCAATCCTCTACCGGATCATATTTTCGAAGTCCACACTCTTCTCCTGGCTTAATTTCAAGAAGCAACGATAATCTTCATCGAAACAGCTACACTAGGAAGTTTCTGAACCTTTAGTTTGTTTCTTTAAGCATTCATTTTTTGTTATAAAATGATTAAGTTGATGCTTTGAAACAAAGATTGATATCAGACAGAAAATTTTCATTGTGGCTAAATTTTATCGTCACTACTATCCAAAAAGCCTAAAACACTTACAACCCTGCAAGGTATGATTTTTCTAAATTTCAACATAAGAAGGATTGATTACACGATTATTTTCTTTCTTCATATTGTTGAGACATTGGTATAAACATTCTTGTTTGAGTTCATCTTTCGAAACTAGGATTTTCCTTTCACTTTTCAAATTTCTTCATTTTTATTTTTTTTGCTGATTTCTTTTTTCACTTTGGCATAGGAATTCTTTTCCTTTGGTTTTCAGTTTTAATTTTGGTGACTTTGTCATGATTTATATAAAAGGCCTACTTGTTACCTAAGAATGGTCAGCATACATGGAGGAAAATTGTTAATAGTCACCTATTAACTTTTTCTTAAATCCTTTCGTAAAGTTTGATTTTTTATTATAAAGGTAAACATACTTAAGGAAGAGATTACCAATTTAGAGAAGTTGACAAAGTATCATAATGTCTGAAATTTCTTTTTCATCAAAATTGTAATTATTTTGAAATTTCAATACTTTATTAAGATCTTTCAAATTTCTATTATCAGTCAAGAAAAGTTATTTTTAACCAAGTAAAGACACTTTACAGCAAAACACCTTTTAACTCTGAAATTGTCATTCTTAACTCTTAAAGAGTCAATGATTCTCCCTATCCCAAAAAGTCTTATTTTTCTAGAGTATAATCCAGAAATATATTTATACTTAAAAGATAAGAGGTCTCATCATGAGCCTGCTTACCATGATCATAGGGGAAAAATAGGCTAAAATTACCAACACTGCTAAACAAACCAAGGTAGTGGCTTATGATGGCAAACAATTATAAGACAAGGGGTCTCATCAAGAGCCAGTTTGTTCAGTCCAATTAGAACTAGTGAATGGCATTGTCAACTATCTGGCTACCAAACCAGGGTAATGGCTTTTAAGAATAAAAAAAATAAAAAATTCAAAGAAAATAAACATATGTGAATGGATTTATCTCTAGGTCAATAATTCTTAAAGAGATGGGATTCTGAATCATTGATGATAAAATAGTAACCCTGTCGAAACTATAAATGTTTGTTGGCAGCAGTGGCTCTACCCATGACAAATGAGTATATTTTAAAAGCTAAGTTGTAAAGTGACCCCTGCTTTATCTTTACAACTAATTAAGGACTGATATAAAATTTTGAAATATTTTAATTTATGAAGAATTTTAAGGAAAATTACAGTTAGATGATTCTTGCTTTTTTCAAACTAATAAACCTAGTCAAACAACCCAAAAATAATTTTCTCTTATTTAATTATTTTTACTCTAATTTTAGGAAAATCTCATTCATATCAAACAGAGATAATTGGTTCTTCTCCCATGTGTCGTCATTGTTGTGGTAAAAACACAACCCCCCATTTTTTACTTGTTCAACTCAAATAATGGAGACCCTTTCTATAAAAAATTTGGCTAAACACCTTTTAGGATTTTTATTTAGTCGATTATCCTATGCTTTTGTTAACTTTTCATTTTCTTTGGATTCTTTTTTTGATTTCTTTGTTAAAATCAATTTTTTTATAAACTTCACATTGATGTTTGTTTCGCCTCATTTGGTCAACTGGTTTAAAAATGGTACTCCTTTGAAGTCCCATAATTTATCTAGTCTGAGTTAAAAATGCATAAAATGTACAATATTGCATTTTGTAAATAAATTAGTTCAATGACGCATTTATTTCAAATATTAACCCCTAGTTAGTTATTACTAATATTCTTCATTTTTCAGCTAAATCATGAATTATCGGGATTTTAGTAATTTACTTCAATTTCCCAAATTGATTACTAATCTCGAAAACCCAAAATTTTGAAGTGGTTGTAGTTTATTTTATTTTTATTAAAATCGTTGTAGTTTAAAAACTAAAATTCATAAAAATAAAACCAAAATAAAAATTAATGTTTAATATTAAATTTTAAATTAATTAATATTAATTAAATATTAAATTAAATTAAAATTTAAAACAAATAAATATATATATAATAAAAAATATAATATAAAAAAATTGATCGCATCGGGGAATCAGGTCGGAAGTTTTAATCGGGACATATCTTAAACAACCCCAACACCTTCATACCCCTGATGCCGATTACCGATACCCCTCCATATCCCGATTGCCGATTGCGAAAAGACATGGGGCATTAACCAAGTCTCGACTAAGAGGTTTATGTTATGTTTTCAAACTCATTCAGATGAGTTAAAAGGAATGCTGCGAATAAAGGTAATGGAGGTTAGTTTATATTTATTTATTTTTAATATTAGTTTAAATATTAATACCTAAACAATTAATTTTAAATTAATTAAATTAATGAATATGTAATATTTATTTAATTTAAATTTAATTATTATTTATATTCATTTTAATTAGTTTATAAATAGTTAATATTTTAGTTAGTTAGATATTAATTAATAAATAGATTATTAATTAATTAGTTTATTTCATAATTAATAATTAAATTAGAATTAATTATTATATAATTAGAATTTTAATTTAGGATTAAATTTTTAATTAAAACTTTGATTTTTAGCCTAGCGACAGAATTTCCAGATTTATGCCAGATTTGATTCATCAACTTTGGAAACTCATATATTGAGTTTTACTTAACCAGATGAGGCTCAGGATGGCTCATTGGAAAGATAGAATTAAGGAGAAAATTTCTGAGGAGGTTTTACTAATAGATTTGGTCATTAATTGGGTCAAAAATCATGTAGAAGATCAAGCTCCAAATTTCTAAAACAAAATCAATTTTCTGAGTTATTTTCTGCATTTTCATTTGTCAAAGTCTTCTAATTGCAGATCCATTAGTCAATAATATCTTTGTCTAATTAAACCATCTCAAGCATCAATAGAGAGCTTATATTTTATTTTCAATTATTTATTTAAATAGAATTTGATTGGATTTGTTTTAAATGCCAAAAATGACATTTTGATTTTATTGTTGTATTTTAATTTATATTGATTTCTTCTTGCAAGAAAACAGTAGAACAGATATGGAGAAAAAGATCTCAATCAATGAAAATGCTCCAGCAATTAAATATTAGAATTTTTGAGCAAATAAAATTGGATTTGACAGATTTACCTTCAACAAACTTTTCTCTCAAGAATTCCTTTCCAAATATTATAAATAATAGATTGCAGAATGTATGAGGGGGTGCTCTCTTCTGCGATTTTGGACTTCTAAAATCACTTTTGTAATAGCAATTTAGAGTTATAGGAGAGAGGAGAGAAAATCTCAGATCTGGGGAATATTGAAGATTTTTCCTTTGGATCTTGAATTATGCATGATGGACAAAGTTTGCACTATTGTGGCTTTAGCTTTGAAAGAAGAAGTTCAAGCAATGTAAATGACTGTTGGAGACCAGGGTCAGAGAAATAGATGCAGTAAATTGATATTTCTAATACCACTGTTTCAAATATCAGTTTCATTTTTATGGTAACAAAAATGTCTCATTTTATTCATGTTCGTACACTATTGTCAATATGGGTAATTTGTCTCAATGTTGTTATTATGTATCTCTGCTCTTATAAATTAATTTCTGATTTCTGAGTAACTATTTACTCAGAAATCTGCCTTATTAAAACTGATTTATTGAATGGTAATGTGTTGTGAACTATTTCCACATATTATTGTTTAATTATTGAATTTACTGATTTGATAATCAATATCATTTTTGTGAACTACTTCCTGAGTGTTGTTGATTTATTATTTCAGTTAAGAGGTCTCAATAGAATGTGTTTTGATATCCATAATATCAGTTAATTGAACTACTTCATTAACTTGATATTCATTATAAACAAGACATATTTAAAATCCCAAAACTTTAATTATCTTGCTCTTGGTTGGGTTAGATCTATATCTGCCTAATTAAGATAGGATTAATATTAGTTTATTTTGCTTGCATTATAGAATAAGTTTGCATTTAGAGTAATTTCTACATTCTTTTAAGTCATTTTCTCAAAAAAGCAAAATTTTAGTTGTGGCTTGGCTGAGCCCAAATCAGCTTAAGGGTCATTCTCTTTCCTGATCAGCAAGAAGAAGTAATCCGATATCCCTTTCTATTGGTAGTTAAAGATACATCATAAACCAATAGCGATAGGGAGAAGGTAACTGGACCTAGTTAAACTAGTCGGAGTCACCACACTAAACGGAAAAGAAGCTGCTTTAAGGTTCGGACCGGGTGGTTATCCCCCATTGTTGTTGCAGCGATTTTTGAGGCATCAACACTACCATATAACTTTTAAAGTTAAGATCCTCGAGGTAGTCACAGGCTTGCAGTCCATCATACCAAATCTTTCCAATATCTTTACCACATATTTTCCTTGAGATAGGAAAATTTCCCTTGGCTTCCGCCATATTTCAAGTCCTTGGTCCTTCATTTCAAATTCAGAAGCCAACTCCCTCTTACATTTGTGAATGAGAGGTTTTGCACCTGTTAGAAAGAGGTCATCCACATACAACACCAGTATGAGAGGCTTGTCATCTTCAACCTTAAA
>APFE030928525.1:0-14443 GCA_000404065.3 Pinus taeda | reverse complement strand
CGATCAGGTACTGCCGCCATTTAGTTAATGCATGTATGATGGCAAGCATCTGGTTTTGGTAAGTTGACTTCAAGCTTTCCCATTTGTTAAGCTTCCCGCTTTCGAAGGCTATAGGATGGTTGTCTTGCATTAATACTACTCCAATTTCAAATCCTGAAGCATCCCATTCGACTAGGAATTGCCAGTACAAGTGTGGTTGACATTACTTTTTTTAGATTCTCGAAGCATTCGTCTGCCTGGATATTCCATTGGAAAGCGTTCGTGTAGTCAAATGTGCATCGTTCTTTATGAACCTTCTGTACTACTCAGTTAAACCTAGAAATCCTCTTAGTTTTGAAATGTTCTTGGTTTTTGGCCGTTCTTTAATCTCTTTAATTTTGTTGGGATCCACTTTGACTCCTTTGGATATGACGTGTCCTAGGTATTCAACTTCCTTCTGCGCAAAGGTACATTTTGATAACTTTGCATAAAATTGATTCTTCTTTAACACGAAAAGTACTTCTTCTAGATGCTTGAGGTGCTCCTTCCACGTTTTGTTGTAGACGAGGATTGGGAATGGTGAACTGCAAGGCCGTGACAACCTCAATGGAGCTTAACTTTCAGAAGTTATGTGGTAGTGATGCCAAACCAGATTTGGGAAATGCCTCTGAGTTTCATAAAATCATGCACATTGATGTTCTTGGTGAACTTCCGTCCGGATATATGTTTTGCAGATAGCATGTTAGGCTCATATTTTGTTGAGCCTCACTAGATTGGAGCCAAGAATTTTCAGAGATATCTTCAAGGCACAATCTCTCATGGATTGAGATACACTACCGGAAATGTGAAGCTGCATGATTATTCGAATACTAACTGGGCAAGCAGTGTGGAGAATCGCAAGAGCACTTCCGAGTGTTGGTTCTCTTTGGGTTTTGTTCAATATCCTGGATGAGCAAGAAGCAGAAATCGGTTGCTATAAGCACCGCTGAGACCGAATACATAGCTACGAGTATGATCTCGTGTGAAGCTACCTGCTTCTGGAAGCTCTTCAGCAAGTTGTTTGTACACATGATGGATACCACCGAGATCCTTTGTGTCAACCAGGGGGCGATTCGATTGTTGAGGAATCCCATATTCTATGATTGCTCCAACATATAGACATCAGATACTACCTTATTTGGGATATGGTACATCGATGAGCGAGGAGGCTTTATCGCATTGAGACTGATGTACAGGTCGCAGACATTCTGTCAAACCCCAGGGAAAGGGAAAGGTCAAATTTGTGACTTTCCCGAACGACTTGGAGATGTTGAGAGACCTTCTTATAAGGGTCCTGCATGATGCATGCATTGAGCTCTAGGAGCTCCGGGGGGCTTGGGGTGCTACTTGGAGCAACAAGCGACCATAGAGCGACTCACCCTCCCCTAATGGTGCGTTGCGTACAGGGTGAATGGCTCAGCCTTCCCCTGTGATACCCCGAGGCGACTTAGGGACATGATGAATGGTTCTCCTAGCGAAGCATCCTACCCATGTAGTCTAGGACTCATGGGAAGTACCTCTCATTTGGCCAATGAGCAAGGAAATGGGGTTAGGGACCATAGTAGTACTATCGATGGAAGAATTGTTGTATCTACCGTACTCCCTATGCTAAGATGACCTCCATTGATCTGGGATCAATGAAACTGATCTAGGATCAGTATGAGTGATTTGAGACACTCTCTTGTGATATTGATCTGGGATCAATAAAACTGACTTCGGTTCAGTAGAGAATGATATGAGACATTCTCAATAAATTCTTCTTCTTCATGGTTCAACAGAGCAAAGCAGTGCAGGACATTGATGGCAGAGATAGTACAGTCAGACATATGGATCAGCAGATGTAGTTCTCCCTAGTTGAGAGGGAGTGTTAAAATTGGCAACTAGGGCCAAACTCCATGTGGGTCATCTTATTTATGGCAGCTGATATTTTTCTTGGATCCCTCTCATCAAGAGGTGTAGGATTGATCTAAAGATCATCCGATTCTGATAAGTATTCATGGAGTTATGAATTTATTTGTGTTATAAGGCAATTCGTCAAGGTCACCAGCAACCAAATAAACCCCACATGTGCTCAACATTTTAGTATAAAAGGAGATGACTTGACAGTCATTTCTTACACACACTTCTAGTGATCTCTTCCTCTCCACTTGTCTTGGGTTTTGGTGGGAGGAGAGATCCTAAGAAGACAATGCTACCCTAATGGAGATAATGCCCTAAAATGCAGTCATGGAGTGAGAAGCCCTAACGCAATCAAGTGAGAAGCCCTAACGCAGTCAAATGAGAAGGCCTAATGTTATCAAGGAGGAAGCCCTAACGCTGGTATCTATGCAATCTAGAAGGTAGCTGAGTTTGTGGAGATATTCTCACTGTTTTGGGTGCGGAATTTAGAGAAGAAGAGTCGTAGCTCTTAGCCACATTGCAAGAGGCAAGAAGAGGGCAGTTTTGTGACACGTTGGAGCAACCTCACCTTGCAAACTGGGCCGCAGACTATAGGTAAGTTTAATGACCATTTTGTGCATGGTTTTGGGGTGTATATTTATGTTTATAGGGCCGTAGTGAGGGACTACTACAGCAGCAATTGGGAGGTGAAGTTTAGATGGCCGAGAAGCCTAGAAAGGCCCTCCTAACCAGGTTGCAGTCATCTCAAAGGGACAGCATGAGGAAGCATAAGGAGCAGCGTGGAGGGCTGTGGTAGGAATACCTGTTGTAGGTGACAGTGGATCTGTGAAGGGTTGATATGCATCCTAAGGAAGCATCGTAGCTATGGAAGAAGCTTGCCAAGGTGGATCGTAGTCATCAAGGGACTTGTTTGATGATTGTTAGGTGGAGTTAGGGTTGCTTAGTGCCCTAACTAGATCAGTCATGAACAGCAGGTTGGGACAGCACAATGCACGGGACAGCAAGGCGACTAGCACACCAGTGCAGCAAAGTGCATGGGACAACAAGGTACATAGTGCTGCTAAGATGCATGGGACAGCAAGGTATGCTAAGACGTATGGGATAGCAACAAGGTATGGCAAGACAAAGTGGGACAGCAGTTCTGACATGGCAGCAAAGGCACATGGGACAGCAGCAAGCATGGATAGCATGGCAGGCAAGGTGCAACAGTATGATGTGTACAACATGATCATGAGGTCCAGCATTATGATGATGGGTGCAGCATGGTGCAACATGGTGAGGTGCAGCATGATGACGAGATGCAGCACAATGATAGGTGAAGGAGTCACCTTGGAGAATCAATCGAAGCGGCATGTCTTCAACTGATCTCATGTATCATCTTCCTAGAGATGATCTATGCTCTTATCTAGATAAGTCAAAGGGTTGACTTCTGTTGTAAATGTACTATCTCTCTCTCTCTCTCTTTGCTGAACTATTGAAGAACATATAAGAAGAATTGATCAAGGGTTTCCCCACATTGGGGTTTGTCCCTAGCTAGCACCACATCTTGTGTCCTCTTGTCTTAGCTTGTCTTCTGCGATTTATTGTTTATGTTCTATCTGCAGTTTACTTTAATGCTGATGTGATTGCTAATCTGGAAAAGATATTGAGCTAACTGTGAAAATTGAAATAAATTGCTCTAAGCATAGAACATACCTAAAATTAACATAGTTGTACTCAAAAAGACTGCATAATAATATAACCCTCTGAATAGTTGCACCAGTTTTCCCGCAATGAGTTTTTCTAGGGACATTTATCCAAAAATAACGGTGTCACTTGTGTTCTTGTTTTCTTTCAGTTGATGATCTGTAGATGTTGAGACTGTACTTGTGTTTATGTTCAATATTTATATGGTTAAATAACTTGTTAAGTAATTAAACAAGAAGGTGAAATAAACTAGATAGTGCAAGAAGAATTTCTAACGGGTTAGAATTGGAAATTCCAACAGTTAACATGTGTTGAAGTACCAACATGGTACATTTGGTCATCGCGCAGTCAGTTATGGTTTGACATATAACTCAAACAATGGCGTACAACTACAAGAAAATACAAATTCTGAGTAGGCAGCGAGTGCAGATGACAAGAAGAGTATTTCAAGAGGATGCTCAAGTTTGAGCTCTGTTGTGATTTCTTGAACAAGCAGGAAGGAGAAATCTATCGCACTCAAAACTGTAGAAACAAAGTATATCGCAGCCCGTGAAGTTTGTACTAAAGCAATGTGGCTTTGGAAGCTAATTGCAGCAAGATTGTTTGATCAAGTGCAAATGCCAACATGATGACAAGTTGAGGCAACTTCAGACATATTACCAAGATATAAGAAGAGAGCAGTATGGCTCCAGAATCACCAAGCAGACTGTCCCGGGACAAGCTTGGAGCAATTAAGCATGTCTCTCAGTAAGAGAGAGTGATGAGATAGTAGCATTAGAGGACAGTCATTCTTATGAAGAATGGTCCTATATTTCTCAGGAGAGAGAGTGTTGATATGAGAGCATCATGGACAGTCTTTCTCCCTGTGTCGAAGATGTTGACCAACTAGGGAGAATGGTCCAGCAGAGGACACTTGTTCTCCCTATGTCAAAGATGTTGAATAGTTTGGGAGAATGGTCCTAGAAGCCTAGGATCACTCAGTTTGAGTGTGTGGCTTTCAGCATCAAGCTTAGTCTCTCTAGATTGGATGAGGAGCTCATTTAACACTGGGGCCAGTTGCTCATGTAGAGTGTGGCCTTTGGAGTTTCACTGTCAGTCAAAGGGATTGACCAGGATGGTGAACCAAGACTAGTCAAGATCAAGAGTATCGACCAAGATTATGGGTCATTGGTACCAAGCAAAGTTATGATGACCAGTTGATGCTAAATGTTATGCCATGTTTCAGGAATCTCGACCAGAATTATGAGTCAGTGGTACCAACTAGTTGTGGCAACTAGTTGATGCTGATGATTTACCATATGTCAAAGTTGTTGACTAGATAATGGTAATTGGATGATGATACTATATGTCAGAGTTGTTGACTAAGTTAGAGATGAGGATGATGTTGATGATGTTGATACTGATAATGAATTGTTACAACCTTTTCTCAGAAAAAAAATTGTCGACATGAGAACATCTCCGTTCAATTGAAGAATTTCTCTATTGAAAAGGTTGTTGGGTTTTTCCCATGTAGGTTTTCCCAGGGTAAACTCTTGTGTTCTTGTGTGACTGTCTCTTTATGATCCTCTAGCATTTTTGTTTTACTGTTGATGCATTTGTGTAATTGCTTGATGATGGAATCATGAATAAAAATGTGTAAAAGAACTAAATTCATTGGAAGCAATTTTCAGAATAGAGGACCCTATAAAAATCAACAGAATGAGCATTGTTAACAGTTTTAAAAGACAAAACAATAGAAGCCTCCAAGGCAGATTTCTGTGGAAGAGATTGATAGATATGGTACTTGGGCCTATTTTGATGGTGATTTTCAAGGAAGCCCACCCGTATGCAGGGCAGGTCGGGTTATCTATCCAAAAGACACACATGTACTAAAGTTTCAAAGCAGATTTGGGTAGGGCATCAAACGACTTTGCAGAACTCTTGGTTTTGAAGCTAACCCTATTGCTTGCAGCTGCAAAAGGGGCTTCTATAATGCAGAAATTTGGAGGCTCTCTAGTGGTGATTAATTGGATGCCGGGGCTTGATTCTTTGAGAAACTTTCTGTTGAAGCCCATTTTGAAGAGATTCAAAATTATAAAGCTGCATTTACTTGTATTTATTTTCATCATGTTTACAGAGAAAGGAATAAGCTTGCAGATGCACAGTCCAAGGCTGGTCTTTTGCTGGATCCAGGTCTTTGACAAAGCCAGAATGAAGTGAAGCGTCAAATCTTTGAATATGTTCATCCACATTTTTATTAAGAGATATTAAGGAAATGGTTGATCTGAGTTCTGTAGAGATATCTTAAAGATGTTGTATTTGGTTTATCAATACGTACAAATGCGGCAAACTTTGATCACTTTCTTATGAGACTGTGTTGGGAGTACTGAAGATATATATGTTTGGGATCTGTATAGTTTCCTCTATACTAGGGCAAATCATTCTGAGACATGTACTTGACGACCTGACCTTTTTGAGGTGATTGGTGAGGAAGTCAGGCTTACCTAGTTATTGTGATACGGATTCCTTAGAAGCACTCACGAAATGCATAATAGCATGTAGAATGTAACTTTATTTTTTGATGAACGAAATTACAAATTTTAATCAGGAAACCTATTACATACAAATTTTAATCAGAAGAACACATATATATAAAGAGAGATGTCAATTCAATCCCTGAGCTTCCTGCAAGTGCAAGTAATGTGTTGAGCTCATATCAAATATACTGTTCTAATGGCTTCAATCCTTGTTGTTGAATGGCCTTAAGTCCGGAACAATATTATACCCTTGCATACATACTGGAGGGTAGAGGATAGGGCGTTTGGTTACATGGAAATATATTACAAAATCTAAATACCCATTTTTAAGGTCAGATCCGTTAGCCCGATTCTAGGGCCACTGCCTACAAACTGTTAGGCTCTAGGATCTTGCATATTGCCGAATTCTCATAAACTATTTTGAATCTTGTAAACCCATGGGCTACCTCACGCTTAACTGTTATATTAAGTTTCCATAACAACGTTAGAAATGACCCACTAAAAACTCTGAAGGAATCCCCTAAATCGATAGGCTACTTCGCACGTAACTATTCTATTAACTTTCAATAAAAGTTTGTCGAGTGCCCGAACTATGTAATCTGTTACTGTATATGATAAATGATAATGCCAGTGAAATGAAACTCTTCTTATGCAATAATACCGAGGTTTGAGATTTTAGTTTAACAGAACCGTCAATATGAATTCGGTCCTGATATTTCGCTGAAGTTTCACAGCATCAAAACTGCTTGAAATTGAAGTATTATTACGAGCAATATATCCACCCCCAGAAAAAAGGAAAAAGATAAATGGCACTTACGGTTAAACTTGCCCTCCATGAGAACCGCTTCAGTTAGACTCTTCTGCCAGGAGAGATTATACAGTGTACTCCGAACTGACCTACAAATTGTGAAAGGCCACGATGAATAAGTACAAAGTTCAATGGTAATTTATTTTTTTAATATGTAAGGACAGCATAAGATTTCGAGAGGGTAACTGATAAGATGTCAGACAAGGTCACGACTGGTCTTGAGTACGATGCGATCAGCCCAGTGTGTGCACATTGGACGGAACTCTAAAATATTTTTTAAATTAATGAAATGATGCGATCAGCCCAGTGTGTGCACATTGGACGTAACTCTAAAATATTTTTTAAATTAATGAAATGATATTTTAAAGTCAATGAGACTAAAAATAGTTTATTAGATTAATAGTTTTTTGTTTTTGGTTTTTTGCAATTTAATGTTTTTTCGATTTAAATTCATGATGAGCTGAGCGAACCTTCTAACAATCTCTTTGCTAAAAAGAAAATGCCAAGAAATTGATGCTAACATGTTCTCATAACTTTCTCTGATGTCTTTGAATGCATCACATTCCAAAATGAAATGCTTTTCCCATTCCATAGCCTCACGTGCAAAATGTGTACACCCTTTCTTCCCAAGCTTCTTTAGGCATTTTCCACGAAGTTGCTGTGAGTTGGTCCTTAATTGAGCAATAAGAACCTTTGTCCCCCACGAAATGCTAGCTCCAATGAACTCTTTTTGTTGTAAATCACACGTAGGGTTCAATTCATCAATGTAATATTTCTTCTTTCTACACAACTCTTTTCTCCATACCTTTTTACGAAACTTCTCCATAACAAAACCCTTTAGCTCCTTGCTATTTGTGGGACAAGCATTGAGGTAGATATCCCATTTTTGCATCCATGTGTAGTTTTGTTTAATCCATGTTTTCTTTCTTTCATTGATGCCTTCATTGAAGATAACATTAGGCCCTCTACCTACTCTCATTTGTTCAAATTTTTTTAAGTATCTTATGAGCCACACAATAGCAATTTGAATGATGAATAATATAGTGATATTTTTTAATTAATAAATTATTTTTAAAATAAAAATGTTTAATATAAATTTTACAGCATAGTTTTATAGACGAAATAATCTTTTTTTCAGGATTATTTTATGGTTAATCTTAATGAAAATTTGATGAAATAGTATTTTCCAAAATTATTTTTTAATTTTAATGAAAATCTGACATATTTTTAAAAAATTGAGTTTAAATTGTTTACTTTGCATAGTGCCTCATAGGTTTTTCAAGGTGCTAAATATATTTATGCATTCAAAAATGTTTTTTTTTTTCTCAATCTGTCTACTCCTATTATTGATACAAAAATATTACAGCAAGGCCATGGCCTTGAAAGTTCTGCCCTGAATTTGGCATGTTACAAAAAGATCATGATTCCAGTATATTGTGAACCTTCAGCAGTATTTTGACTACACCTTCGACACGACACAATGTTGTACAAAAACTAAGACGACACATTGACAGACATGACACAGTGCTGACCATAAACGACACATTGACAGACAGAGACCTCAGACAAGCAATAACTGCGAGAATCAAAACAGAGTCGAGCGCCTACTTCAGAAACTGCAGGGGCGAAAACCCTGGCTGGATCATTCATCCTCAGAGGTGTAAGGCTCCTCGACGACCCTGCACCCGAATTGAAGAGAGTCCTCCGAGTCAGAATGAGGAACCGCCGAGCCTGTAGGTTCACCACGTGCTCGCACTCTTAGAACAGCAGGGACAGCCGGATTCATCAGCGAAGCACCTCCCATGACCTGGCGCTGATTGTCCACCGGATTCGCCATCCTCTGTTCTGCGAGTGCTTCAAGATGGGCTGCTCTCGTGCCCCTATTATCATCACATTTTTCTATGGTGACAGAGACTATGAAAGTGGAGTTGGCAAGAGAACACGGGATGCGATAACGCACAGTGGGATGAACAACATGCTCATAGTCAACCCTCCCAATTCTCCCACGACCCTTGCCACTTCCGCTTCTGGTGGCTGGGGGACTGCTCCGCCCAGGTTCCAACGTGTCCGAGGATCGCTGAGAGTCCGCGCGGCCACGGGAGCCACCACGTCTGCTCCCCATCCTGGGTCGTTCGCGCAGCATTGCAATGTTCAGAGAATTGTTGAGAGAGTGAATGCGCAGAGAAGAGTATCCTGAGCGAGGCGACAACAGAACATCAATTGAACCATAAGATCCTGGCACCTGAAAGGAACTGACGGGCCTAAGTTCGCTTGCAAAGAAGCTCAGAGAGACATACAACGCTGCAATCCATGAGGCTGCAGAGGAATGCAACAAAGTCGCGGGAGCAATTCGCTTATGGAGCGTCATAGCACAGTTAACCAGGGAACGGATGGAAGAAGTAAATGCCTCCATTAATAGGCTTGTGCGAGACCAGCTCACCTGACCTGCCTCATAACTCGGGGCGTGTTGGGGCTGACACCTGCCCACGTGAAACGCCATCCGCATACCCTCCGATCTGTCAAACACCCGCATCCGAGAGTATTTTAAACAACAAAAAATCTTAAAATTATATTGTCCATTTTTTATGAATATATTATATATATATATATTTATATATATATATAAATTACACTACACCTAATTTTTTTATATAATTATATTAATTTATTATATAAATATAAATTTATTTTTGAATAATTAAAATATTTATTATTATATTTCTTATTCTATTAATTCTCTTATGTACTAAATTTAATTGTTTAAAATTTTTAATTTTAACCAACATTCAACCTTCAAAAAATAATTTATTTTTATTTATTCATTAAGCTAAAAAAAATATTCAAAAATAAATAACATCATATCTAATGTATAATTATACATTACACTTATAATGTTATTTATAAATTCTATAATAGAATTAATCAAGTTTCCATTTAACATATGCATTACGCTAACGTTGTCTACACTACATTCTTTAAACCTCATACACATTTGCAACCACACATTTTCCACCTATTAAATATGTTTTTTATGTTTCCTTTTAACTAGAGCACCATAAACAATATACACCTTATATTGTTCACATGTTACGTTTGATGTGGAAAGTTTGATATCCATAGATATGAACGTAGTATATTTTACGTTGCATTCTTTTTATATTGTAAGATAGTAGTTTTTATTGAATTGTTTTTGGAAAAGAGATAGTAAAGTTGAATTATATTAACACTGATTTATTTTAGTTTTATTATCTAACAAATTAGGTTTAAATGTTTTTTTTCCCTATGGCAATTAATTATTCTAATTATTATAGAAATATCAAGATTTGTTTATGTGGTATATTATGAGGGAAACTAAATTATTGGTAAATAGTAGGTTAGTGTTGGAATTTGGTTGTCACTGATATCAACCTAAGCAGCAGCCCAAATAAGTCTATTTTTAATGAAAAAATGACAAGAAAGATCAGTGTTTCTGCAAAATAGACCATCTTCCATAGTCCTCGTTGTGTCAATTCCAACGGTAGGTGGCACGCCCCATAACTCCTCACGGTTGAGGAGATATGCTTGATCAAATTTTATGCCCTGAAAATTGGTCAAGGTCCCCATAAATGAAAGGATAAGGACAACTTGATGATTAGTTTATTAAGTGGCATTTATTCTCAAGAAAATTCAACTAAATAATTATGGGTCTATTAGCCCTTCACACGTGGACTATCCCAGTCTATTTTGCTTGAAGAAAAGACTTATTTAATTATGAAATTTTGGAGATTAAGTCGGCTTCAAAGGGGGTTTAAATTTTGGCTCCAAAATATTAAATTTTGAAATTTCAAATTTCAAATTTCAAATTTGTTAGCTTGTCTCCCTCCTTTGAACAAGTCAGCTTCCCCCCCTTCAACTACTATAAATATGGAATCATCTGCCCTGGAAGAATACACAATTACAATGCATATCTTTGTGAATTTTCTCCACTATCACTGCAGCCTTTTAATAGTCACGCCTGCTGGAAGAAGAAGGTTGAATGTGGAGAAATCTTTGGGTTTTATCTTTTCTTTGATTAAAGGTTTTTTTTTCGCTAAGTAGACCGTGGATCATTTCGGACCATCTAAGGTCACTCGAACCTCGGAGGCAGGGAAAAATTCTATGAAAATTTCGTTGACCTAGGCCTAATTTTTATATCTCTCTATGGCATATTTTGAGGCCTTCTCGCCCTGTTGGGTGACCATTTCAAAGGACAACTGTGGAGCAAATTTATCAGATATTTTGCATAACATATGAGGTTGTTCGTTGGGCTAATTGATGTGATTTCTTTAACTATCTTAGTCCTAGTCTGAATTTAATCCTGAGACCTATTTTGAGGTTATTGCAGCAGGTCATAGCGTCATGTTTTCTAAGAATTCATACCCTTTTGTGGACAATCTTTGAGGCTCCGTCTGGGTCATTTTAAGGGCATTCGTTGGCATTATTCATCAAAATTTCAGAGCTTGACCTTTATATTTTTCTTTGGAGTTTTCTAACTTAATTTGAGGCTCAACCCTAAGGGTTATTATGTGGTTGTATTAGACCCAACTCTAAGGCCAGTCTTGAGGCTTTATTTCAACCTTAAGATAGAAAAAATTGGTTGCACTAGCAAAGGGTTCTGATGTTTAACTAGAGCACGATTTGAGGCTTGTCTGGTGAGATTTCTTGTGGACTGGTTGAAGTAGATTTGCGGAGCCCTCTATGGGATGTCTTCCTGAAGCACATTGTGACAAGACAGTTGTGTTTTCTGAGGTCTGTTTAGACGATTTGGAGTGGAGTTTGAGGCAAATTTGGCTTACTCTTGAAGGTTTATTGTATGCACCTCTGAGGGCATATTTTTCTTGGCACCATTCACCGATTTTGCCTACACTTGTGACCTATCTCTATCAACAATAAGCCATTATCTAAAGATCAGCCCTGAGTGTGACAATCCAAGTGTTTAAGAATGATCTTTATAGTGTAGACAAGAGCAGATCAAGCCTGTAACAACCTCGAGTTAAATGTTCATGGAATAAAGTTAATAAAGGCAAAATAAGACCAAGGTCATGGGACACATATTCCAAGTTGAATGTTGAGAAAATCATCCTAATGGGCATCACTTGTTGTTTATTATGGCTAAAGGGAAATTGGAAAAGGCATTGGCAAAGGCTTTGAAAAGGCAAAAAGGCATTATTGGTATTTTATTTATGAAAATAAAAGAAATTAGGAGAAAAGGAGAGAGAAAGGTCACAGGTTGCATGTGAGGAGGAAATTGAAGGAAAATATAGGAAAAATGAAGAAATTAGAGGCATCAGAACTTCAGTTTGGGGCCTTTTGTTAGGTTAATTTTGGAATTAGTTTCAGAGAGGAGAAGAGCACCAAGAGGAGGAAACAAGCAAAGGAAAGCAAGGATCAAGCAAGGAAGATTTGGATCAAGTGGCTTCAGTAGGAATACTTGTAGGTAACAAGTTGCATGTATGATTTTCTAGTTGGTTTTGGCATGCATGGTACATGAATGTGTGTATTTGGTTCCTTTGTTGTCGTTGGCATGGGTTTTTCCTAGTTTAACAGTCGTTTCAACCTTGCCATGTTAATTCATAGATAGCCATGGTGTGATGGGGTTCATTCTTGGTAGAGATTTGGATCGTCGAAAGGTTTTGGATCCAGGTGAGGTGATCTCAGGAAAATCCCCAAGGTTGGGGGTGGAGATGATTTTCTCCAGGAAGCCCTCAACAAGTGGGTAGAGACATGAAAATTCCTCAAGGGATGGTGAAGTAATTTTGAGGCATCCATGCTCGGTTTGGTTTTGTGATCTCGGGACCGGTTTAGGTGAGATCATGATAGTGTGAGGCTAGAGGTGGTTTAAACTATGGATTCCCTTCATTTTTTATGCACCGGTTTATCCCATGAGATCCCACATTCATGCTTGGAATATGGCATGAGGGTGATTGGCTGAAAGAGAGATTTGGTTTAGCCCAATCTATGGTTGAGTGGTACGTGGAAGTCCCTGACTTGGTTGTCTTTTGCATATGTTAACAAGAGCTAATTTCCTCTTGTTTTTTATGAGTAAATGTACTTGTTATGAGGTGGATTTGACGGTTGTTCTATCATTGTTATTATCCTGGTTATAAGCATGGTTTTATGATAGATTCAAGTTATGATTGTTATCACATTTTGAATGGTAAAGTAATGGATATTAAATGACCTAATAGATATTATTGTGGCTATTGTGAAAGGAATTAAACCTTCTTTATGATTCTCAGATAAGTTTCAGATCTCTATGTTCAGATATGCATTCATGACCTGTAGATTTCATGTCTGTCATATGTTTGACGAAATGTATGTCATGGTTAGGCATAGTTAGGTCAATTTCTTGTCTAAGTTTTTTTTTTAATGGCTTTGTCCTAGTGTCATTCATCATTCTTGAAAGTTTTATCAAGTTCTGAGTAGAGATCTGTATCCTAGCCCTGAAAAAGTGGCTCAGAATTAGGGGTCATATGCTCAAAACTAGAAATTCTATACTGCAGTCATCGGGAGGCAGGGTTATCCATGCAACTGGAGGGTTACAATCATTGGCTTACCTTGTTATGCAAGCGACTGGGAGTCCAGATCACTAAAAAGGAAAGTTAGCTCAGGGTTTGGGCACTTGGAATGGTTGTTCAGTTCCTAGGGGTCTTGTAGCTCCTAAGGAAGGTTAGTAAACTTTTAGTTTGTCGATTACACTTCCCTAATTGTACTTAGGAGGTTGATTCATGGCATAGTATCCCTCAACTAATGTTTACCTTGAAAGTGGGTAAATGTGGGAGGTGGCTTTACAAATTGTTATTAGAGCATGGTTCAAACACTTGGACTGGATGGGCCAAATGCATGTTGTTATGCATGCATTGTCATGATTATGGTTGTCATGCATGAGGTCATGGTATGTAGTTTGTATTGTCATGCATGATGTTAGCATATTGATATGATTATGATTATACATGTATCATGCTAATTTGGACTAAATTTGGAGATGAGATAAGCCTCCCCTTAACGTCATTGAGGTATGATTTTGGTTATGGTATCTATTTGGTTTATCTAACATGGCATGCTTACAAGAAGAAGAGAATCAAAGATGATGAGCAAAATGGTGGAATACAGTTCATGTGACTCTCCCTACAGATCAGTTAGGAAGCGATATTCTCCTGATATCGTAGATACATTGAGGAGTTTGAGGGTGGATATTAGAAGTTGTAAGGTAGACAATGATAGGTTGGTTGAGGCTGGGGAAAGACTTTCAAGGGCTTAGGAAAAGTAGGCAGAGGTCAATGCAGTCATCCTTCAGAGTTTGTCAGACTTGTAGAGACATGGATAACTGAGGATTAGCCAAGAATAGGAAGAGGAGACTAATGGGGCATATGGTAACAGGTCTCATGATCCGGATTTAAACAGGAACGCAACAAATTACAGAGATAACCATAAACACAAAGATGCAGCAGAAATAATACTTCATTTCATTAATGGAAAATACTGAAACATGCTTACA
>APFE030928511.1:36536-51134 GCA_000404065.3 Pinus taeda | reverse complement strand
TGCCCTTGAGAAATAATCTTGGTTCACTTAGATGTACTAATGAATTATTGTACCTAATTGTGAGGATGCACATTGGTGGTATATGTGATTGGTAGGTGGTTTCATCATGGGTTGGGAAACTTAAGCGAGGCCCAGGTCCACCAGAGGATCATATTGACACCCCCGGGTGAACCATTGAGAGCCATTAGACTCTCATCATGTGTAGAGCATCATTCCATGTCATGGGAACACTCAACACCTTTAGCAGTTTGGTCATTGCCCTACATTATTCACGAGAAGATGTGCTTGGAACAATGTGCCCTGACCAACTTAACATTATATGGCAGTTGATCCAAGGCCTAGAAGAGGTTTGTCTTATCCCTCGAAACATGGGAGGGCAAGCACCATCGTCGATGTAATATTTCTAGTTAGCTATGGCTAATTGGAATATTCGATTTTGTTCAATTTTTTCCTTCTATAGTTATTTGTAAATAAAAAAGCGAGGAAGGGGGACATAACTCACTTTTAGAATAAAAAATCACTTCCTAGTAGCACAACAATGTGACTTAAAGGGGAGCCAAGGGGGCCAAAGGGGGACGCAAAAATGGAGCTCACATAGACACATGGAGGAACTACGCAAGAGGGAAGAAACACGTGGCAAGAGGGGAATCACGCAGGAGGAGGTGAGCCTTGGAATTGAGAGAGGCAAAGGCTATAAAAGAAAGAGGAGCCCCCTCATTTTGGATCATTCGGGTTTTGAGCATTTGTGATAGTCATTTCAACTTAGAGCACGCTAGAAGTTTAGCTAGTCTGCAGCACTGTTTAGTGCATTGAGTGTCTCCGTTTGGAAATCTCACCCTTAGCCCCAGGGGACTTCGAGTGCCTGCTCGGGCAAGGTATTTATATTGGCATTCCAGCAGTAGTTTCATCAGCATTTCGGCAGCAGTTTCATCAGCATTTTGGAAGACTGCGCAGCACTGAGAGGAGGACGCAGTTCTTTCTGGCAGGAGTCTGGGTTGAGGGTTTGTAGGAGGATTTGTGCTGAGAGGTAGAGCAGAAGATCAGCTTTTGCATATTGGAGAGTTTTGGCAGGTGTTTTAGGCAGTTTTCTGGAGGGTTTCATTCAGTGGCAGTGCAGAGCATTGAGGGACTGCGCAGAACCCCAAGGGGGTGATTTTCAGGGTTCGGTCGTTTCAGAAAAGTTTTTTGGGCTTTTCTGGGTTTCTTGAGTAGAGTCTGATTCCAGAATTTCAGCCTTTTCTGAGGAGGGGAGCAGCCCCAAAATATCATTTGATTTCTAGCAGCTACAGCGACACGATATTTCTCCAGCAACTGGGACGCAGATCAAAGAGGGGCCATTCCTTGCTATTTTGAGTGTATTTCTTCACTTGCCTGGTGCAAGTCGAGGTGCCATCTTCCTGATCACCTCCTGTACTCATTCTATTACTAAGTATAATAAAATGGCTCAGCATTCTTTGCATTTCTTGAGTATTTGCTTATGGTTATATTGTTATACGTTGCATCATTGTTATTTGTATCTCTTGAGCATTCTCAGCTATTATACCACTTGTGTGTTCTCGTATACTCCTAGACAGAGTCTGGAAAGGGCTAGGTAGCCTCCAGATCTACGCCTCTTTTCAGAGGCGACATATTTGGTAAATGCCCTCCCAATCCATCTCTGGTTGGAGTTTGCTTGTGTTTGAGGAATATTCTTGGTAAGGGATTATTACAGTGGTATCAGAGCATAGATCTGGCTCAGCCTGTGGAGCTAGCTATCTATGACACTGGGGACAAACCCTACATCTGTTACAGAGGTCGAAGATATAGGGACACTAGGCGTAGGTTGGAGAACACTTATGGAGAGGGAGATTATGTTCCGATGGTGGACGCAGAACAGGAGGAGCTTGTGGTGGACGCAGGACACAGGGAGCCTGTGGTGGATGCATATCAGGAGGATCCGATGGCAGATGATGATGAGAAGAGATTTGCGGATATGCTCCTCAAATCCATGCAGGATCTATTGAGGCAGATTGAGGTGATGGGGCAGAGATTCACGGCAGTAGAGGCCAGACAGCATGAGAGCCCACGG
The DNA here is from genome assembly GCA_000404065.3 of Pinus taeda. Taxonomy (NCBI): domain Eukaryota; kingdom Viridiplantae; phylum Streptophyta; class Pinopsida; order Pinales; family Pinaceae; genus Pinus; species Pinus taeda. The sequence continues at coordinate 49,066 of APFE030928511.1, read as the reverse complement.
GTTTTTCAGGTTGGTGAGGGATCAGGTGCATCCCACCATTTGCCAGAGCAACGTGATACTGCGCAACAGGTGGCTTCACATGCCCCTACATGCTCTACCATGCCCACTTTCTTAGGAGCCGACACGGGGGCCATAGCTCAGCAGGAGGCAGAGCCCGGACACATGGGCGATTATTTTGCAGAGTACCAGGCCTATGGGCAGGAGTTCAGGGAATCCCTCTCATTCAGAGATTTTGTTCAGCTCCAGCAGGATAGTAGACCCCGCGACCATCACAGAGGGTACCGGCATTACCATGATGGTGACACCCACCGTGCAGCGAGTAGATTCCACTTACCTACATTTGATGGTTCATCAAACAGTTCGGCAAAGTCTTGGGTGGAGAAGCTAGACATTTATTTCCGGCTTAACCAGATGTCGGAGACAGAGGCCATCAAGGTGGCAACATTGCATTTGGATGGTGAGGCCCAAGATTGGTGGTTTCATGGGATGGTTACACTAGGGCACTCCACAGTGAAAACATATGCCGAGTTTACTAGGAGACTGATGGAGCGATTTGATAGGAGGGATCCAAAGCAGCATTTTGTTGAGCTGACGAGGCTCAAACAGACAGGGATCCCAGAGACCTACATTGCAGATTTCTTGAGGGTCTCTATGATGATGCCAGACCTATCCACGGCACGGACGGTCTATATGTATGTTGAGGGGTTAGCAGAGCCACTTCGGGGTTTAGTCCGATCCACTAGACCAGCCACACTCCAGGGCGCTATCAGCAAGACCCGGGACTTACAGGATGTCTTACCCAGGACACGGACACCTTACCCCCAGAGACAGACTTTTTAGTCTAAGGGGAAGGATGTGAGGATTCCACCTCCAAAGGGGAATCCAAGACGAGTACAGCGTGACGATGATGCCAGGAGAGAACTGAAGAAGAAGCGGTTGTGCTTCACCTGTCAGGAGCCATGGGCACCAAGACATAGATGTGCTGCTAGTAAAGCACATTTTATTGAGGTCTTCTCCGAGAGCAGTGGAGAAGAGGATGACGAGGATGATGTGGAGGCAGGAGATAGCCATGCCGCACAGGGTACTTTGCCACCTCCACCGCCAGCAACAGGTGGTGCATCTTTTGCACCCACTGGAGGGGCCCTTGCAGCATTGCAAAGAGTTCCCAAGTATCTGATGCTACGCGTACGAGGGCCAGTACGTGGCTAGCGAGTATCAATTTTGGTTGACAGTGGGGTGACCCACAACTTCATTGATGCACAGATGGTTGAGCGGAGAGGTATACAGACAGAGAGCTTCGATGGGTTTTCAGTCTTGGTCCCAGGAGATCAAACCATGACGTGTGCTCGTTATGTTCCAGAGCTTTCAGTGACGATGGGCACGTACACATTGACTGACCATTTTTTCGTGGTCGATATTCCAGACACCAACATGATACTGGGTGTTCAGTGGCTTATCACTCTAGGGAAGGTCACGACAGATTGGAAGACCTTAGAGATGGAGTGGGATGATGAGAAGACAGGGAGGCATGAGAAGATACGGGGATAGCACACATATCTGCCTCGGACTGTTTCGACTCATCGGATTGAGCCAGTCTTCTGAGAGGGAGACATAGAGTGGGTAGTGGAGCTGCATGCATCAGAGGCAGGGACTACAGGGCAAACGGTACATCCAGAGATACAGTCTATCCTTGATCAGTATGCCATAGTGTTTGGGGAGATTTCACCAGGACAGCCACCGGATCGGGGGTTTGAGCACACCATCGAGCTTAAGCAGGGCATACAGGCCGTGATTACCACCCCCTATAGGCACCCCAAGGCCTATCGAGACGAGATTGAGCGGGCTATCCAGGAATTGCTGGCTCTAGGGCATATCCGACCGAGCACGAGTCCTTTTGCTTCTTCTGTGGTGTTGGTGAAGAAGAAGGATGGTACATTGAGGATGTGCATTGATTACAGGGCCCTGAACAAGAAGACCCTGAAGAACAGGTACCCCATACCCAGGATCGATGAGTTGAGAGGGGCACGTTTCTTCTCAAAGATTGATTTGAGATCTGGGTACCATCAGATTCGCGTGAGGGAGTAGGACATTCCCAAGACCGCCTTCAGGTGTCACTATGGGCACTTTGAGTTCTTGGTGATGCCTTTTGGGCTAACCAACGCCCCAGCTACATTTCAGTCCTGCATGAGTCACATCTTCCGTAGTCACTTGAGGAAGTTTGTGTTGGTATTCTTCGATGATATTCTCATTTACAGCAGGACTTGGGAGGAGCATCTCCAGCACATTGAGACAGTATTGCGTATCTTATAGGAGCAGCAGTTCTATGCCAAACTCTCCAAGTGTGAGTTTGGGTTGACGGAGATGTTTTATCTAGGACACATCATAGGGGTGGACGGAGTGCGGGTTCACGAGGAGAAGATCAGGGCCATCAGAGAATGGCCGGAGCCGAGAAATGTGATGGAACTTCAAGGATTCATTGGCATTTGTACTTACTACCGAAAGTTCGTTAATAATTTCTCACAGTTTGCTGCACCCTTGACAGATTTGACGAGGAAGGGGGCTTTTAGTTGGTCGGATACAGCGCAGCGAGCCTTTGACAGGCTCAAGGAGGTCATGAGCAGCTGCCCGGTGCTTGCATTACCAAATTTCACGTAGCCATTTGTTTTAGAGTGCGATGCGTCGGGAGAGGGAATCGGCGCAGTATTGATGCAAGAAGGTCACCCTATAACCTTTGAGAGCCGAAAGCTCCTTCCGCACGAGAGGTTGTATTCCAAATACGACAAGGAAATGATGGCCATCATTCATGCATTGGCTAAATACCGGCAGTATTTGGTGGGTAACAAATTCAGGGTGAGGACTGATCACAACAGCCTCAAGTTCTTTTTGGAGCAGAAGCAGCTACAGGAGAGGCAACAGAAGTGGATCAGTAAGATCCAAACATATGACTTTGACATTGAGTATGTCAAGGGTAAGAACAATGTGGTAGCAGATGCCCTTTCACGTAGACTAGCCACATTGTCTCTTATGAGCTTGGATACAGATTGGAGGTCTCGACTCTTAGTAGAGTACTCCAAGGACAGGTTTGCATATGAGGTTCTGGATGGGCAAGTGGCAGATGACAGGTACAAGGTGGTCAATGAGAGCATCTATTACAGGGATCGGATCTTCTTGACTGAGGGGTCTCAGACTCTCAGCTCAAGAAGAAGATACTCCAGGCATCACATGATTCACCTTTGGCAGGACATTAGGGGTTTACCAAAACCTATAGGCCATTAGAGAGAGGTTCTCATGGAAGGGCCTCAAGGAGGATGTACTCCAGTACATCCGGGAGTGCGATGTTTGCCAGAGGAACAAGGGAGTGATGAGCCATCCCGCGGGTTTATTGCAGCCTCTTCCCATACCGGAGGGGAATTGGGAGAGTATTTCAATGGACTTCATCACAGGGTTGCCCATGGTATAGGACAAGGATTGTATATTTGTCGTCATTGATCGACTGACGAAGTACGCACATTTTTTTGCCATATCTGCACACTATACAGCAGCACAGGTGGCCGAGCTGTTCTTCACGGAGATCTTAAGGCTACATGGTCTTCCTAAGACCATCATCAGTGATAGGGACACTCGTTTCATGGGCGGGTTTTGGCAGGAGCTTTTCCAATTGGTGGGGACGGAGTTGGCACTGAGTACCAGTTATCACCCACAGACGGATGGGCAGATAGAGATAGTTAACAAGCGGCTGGAGGGCTACTTGCGTAACTATGTCAGTGGGCAACAGTGGGCAACAGTGGGCAATAAGCGGCTGAAGTGGCTACATCTGGGGGAGTACTGCTACAATACTTCACATCACATGTCCATTGGTATGTCAACATTCTATGCCTTATATGGGTATCATTCTTTATCTTTTGTTGACGTGATGTTTGGTGATAGCAGGGCTCCTAGAGCCAAGATTTGGATCCAAGAGAGTCAGGATATCCTCCGAGTTCTCAAGGATAACATGGCTACAACACAGAACCAGCAGAAGTTGTATGCCGACAGGGGTCGGGTGGAGAGGCAATTCGAGGTTGGGGACATGGTCTACCTACGATTATAGCCATACCGACAGTGGTCACTGAAGCAGAAGGGGGTTGAGAAGCTCAAGCCCTGCTTTTATGGGCTATACAGGGTGATACACAGGATTGGACAGGTTGCATATGAGTTAGAGTTGCCCCAAGGCAGCAAGATTCTTAACATTTTTCATGTATCATGCCTGAAGAAGGCATTGGGGCAGCAGGTGACAATGACAGATGAGCTACCACCCATGGATGATGAGGGGCATTTGGTATTGCAACTGGAGGCTATCATTGATACCAAGGAGAGGCAGCTGCGGAGCAGGACAGTCCGGGAATTCTTGGTGAGGTGGAAGAATTTGCTAGATGAGGATGCCACTTGGGAGAGTGAGAAGATCTTATAGCATCCATCACTTTAGTTGCTTGAGGACAAGCAACATTTTGCCAGGGGAGACTGTAATATTCCTAATTAGCCATGGCTAATTGGAATATTTGATTTTGTTCAATTTTTGCCTTTTATAGTTATTTGTAAATAAAAAAGTGAGGAAGGGGGACATAACTCACTTTTAAATAAATAGTCACTTCCTAGTAGCACAACGTTCTGACTTAAAGGCGAGCCAAGGGGGCCAAAGGGGGACGCAGAAATGGAGCCCACGCAGACACATGGAGGAACTGCGCAGGAGGGGAATTACGCAGGAGGAGGTGAGCCTTGGGATTGAGAGAGGCAAAGGCTATAAAAGAGAGAGGATCCCCCTCATTTTGGATCATTCGGGTTATGAGCAATTGTGATAGTCATTTCGACTTAGAGCACGCTGGTTGTTTAGCTAGTCTACAGCATTGTTTAGTGCATTGAGTGTCTCCGTTCGGAGATCTCACCCTTAGCCCCAGGGGACTTCGAGTGCCTGCTCGAGCAAGGTATTTCTATTGGCATTCCAGCAGTAGTTTCATCAGCATTTCAGCAGCAGTTTCATCAGCGTTTTGGAGGACTGCACAGCACTGAGAGGAGGACGCGGTTCTTTTTGGCAGGAGTCTGGGTTGAGGGTTTGCAGGAGGATTTGTGCTGAGAGGTAGAGCAGGAGATCAGCTTTTCCATATTGGAGAATTTTGGCAAGTGTTTCAGCCAATTTTCTGGAGGGTTTCATTCAGTGGCACCACAGAGCATTAAGGGACTGCGCAGAACCCCAAGGGGGTGATTTTTGGGGGTCGGCCGTTTCAGAAAAGCTTTCTGGGCTTTTCTGGGTTTCTTGAGTAGAGTTTGATTCCAGAGTTTCAGCCTTTGCTGAGGAGGGGAGCAGCCCCAAATCCTCATTTGATTTCTAGCAGCAGCACGGCATTTCTCCAGCAGTTGGGACGCAAATCAGAGAGGGGCCATTCCTTGCTATTTTGAGTGTATTTCTTCACTTGCCTGGTGCAAGTCGAGGTGCCATCTTCCTAATCACCTCCTGTACTCATTCTATTACTCAGTATAATAAAATGGCTCAGCATTCTCTCTGCATTTCTTGAGTATTTGCTTATGGTTATATTGTTATACGTTGCATCATTGTTATTTGTATCTCTTGATCATTCTCAGCTAGTATACCACTTGTGTGTTCTCATGTACTCTTAGACAGAGTCTAGAAAGGGCCAGGTAGCCTCTGGATCTCGTCCTCTTTTCAGAGGCGACATATCTGGTAAATGCCCTCCCAGTCCATCTCTGGTTGGAGTTTGCTTGTGTTTGAGGAACATTCTTGGTAAGGGATATTACAGTCAAAGCCCTCGAAATTGGGGCATCACAGGCTATTTTATAATCAGGAGACACATGGGACCAACTTTTGTGCCCCAAACTCATTTTGAGGCCCCACATGATGACTTACATGGAGAGTAAGCAGCCATTCCCTTGTTCATAATTTATGGAGCCCTCTCACACACTTTGGCAACAAGATGACTCAACGTGACCCTCAAACAGCCCTACATCAACACGATGTCATCAATTCAGCTAGCAGTTGGATTGTTATTTCATAATTTGTAAATGGTACTTGGTCGGCTTGTGACCAAGGCATGTATTTTGCACATTTTTATAATGTTAGGGGCCTTGGGCCAATAATTCGAGCTACTAGGTTTCATATAATAAAACTCAACTTCATTTGTTTTGGATCATCATCACACTTGGGAACTTCGGCCTTCTTGTCAAATCAGAACTTTTTCTTTCGATTAGCTATTGAATGTCTTGGATGCATTTTGATATTTGGAGATGAAATTTGATTTTTTTTTAGCTATCTCTTGAATTTTGGATGGATACATCATATTTTCATCTTGTAAGTGCCTCTTGTTGAAGCTTCAATCCTGAAAAATATCCAATGTATGGAATTGTTGCAACTAGATTATTGTTATATTGTGCCCAAATTATTCGAGATTTATTTTGAAAGCCATTTGGTTGGAGATTGCACATGCTACTCATAGCATGACATATGATGAATGTTCCTAGTGGATGAAATTTTGTTTTTCCTCCATAAAACTCCATAAATTTGGAGTGGGTAATTGTTGAGGTTTGGTATATAGGGCATCAATTCTTTACCTCCTTGAAGACAATTATGGAAAATATGAAGCATCTCAGACTCCATAAGCCCAAAGGAAAAGGCACTAGTCCAAACCATTTCGTTATCAAATCCTTCTTTCTCCATATTTTCTTTTCCCGAAGTTTTGGTCCCCTCTTCTTGGACAACTAGCTTAGGGCATCGAGCGAAATTCTCTAGAGTGGAAGGGTGGATTCCGAGATCATAGACTTCAAGCTTAGGTTCATAGCGCAAGCCCTCAATGTTTGATAAGAATCCCCTGTGTTCTCAACCATAAAAACTCTTGCCACGGGTATGCCCTAGAAGGGAAACCCTAGTTTGCATTTCCTTGACTTGGGGACTTCTTTGAGAAGCGAGTTAAGTTGAGAAGAGGAGAAGCAAGGAGAGGCAAAAAAAGTAGGGATGAATGAGTGGAGGAAAGAGAGATCAAAGTTACTAAAGCCAAGACCAAAAAATTGAACCAAATACACAAGATGGGAAGACAATAAAGATGAATAACTGAAGCCAAGAAGTAAGAGGTTGCTAGACTAGTTGAGATAACAAATGAAAGAGGTGAGGATTGACAACTCTGGACCACAAATAGTGAAGGAAAGAAGAAAAAGTTGGCAATGCTAGTGTTTAACTGGGGAATTCAATAAACAAGTGGAAGCAACCATTCGAGCAATGGATGGAGATGCGATCCCATAGCTGCAGTCTACAGGATGCGACCACCAAGACCAAAGTCCCTAGTAGGAAAAGGAGAGGCATGGCGATTGGTCCCATCTAAGGAGAAGCCATCTCAGATTGGGCCCTACCTGAGAAGACGACCTAGAGAGGTTCATTAGAGGTGATGTAACCTAGGAATGGGGAAATAAATAAAACAAAAAGAGAGGATATAGAAGGACTTCCCCAAGTTGATTAAGAAGTAAAGAAGTATAAAGGATAATGGGTTCATGAGTACAAGTATGAATGGAGGTGTTATTGCATGAATGAGTCAACCTATCCCAGGTATCGGTGTAGGAGAATAGAGGTATGCTTGGTCATTTTCAGGGATGCCACACGTCTGTATGAAGTAACTAAAGTGATACAGAGAGGCCGAGATGTTTAGGTCTATGGTAGAGTTGTATAAGAGGTTGACGTGTGTGGAGATAAGTTGTTGTTAGGTGATGGAAAGGTTGTTCAAGGTTTTGAAGAATAGTGTTTGTGCCCTAGTTAGTCCTCTCTCTATGGTACGCTTCCCTTAAGATTCTGCTCCGAAGTATGATAAGTTTCACTCTAATTTTGTGTCCGTGGGAGAGAGGAAAGAGACGCTAACAAGGAGACATATGGACTGTGATTTCGGCCGCAAATTCTGGGTGTATTGTGAAAAGATACTATGCATATGTCTCTCCTGAAGTGGACCACATCCAACCTCGGGTAGTTGTACAAAAGTGCGAATTTATGTGCATAGTATAGGGCTAATACAATGAAGGAAAATAGGGTTAACATGGAGCAGATTCATTGGAAGGGAGAGTTTCTTTGGAGTGGTTGGATAATATTCTCCTAAAGGCCTTAGGAACACAAATTAGAGATGCCCTGGTGCTACCAACAAGAAGCAGAAGTGTGACAGTTAAGAGGGTAGTTTTGTGGAGCCCTATTACAGTGATAAAGGTGCAAGCTTGGTACTATTAAGAGGGCAGCTTAATGGAGCCCTAGAAGACCTCATGTATAGTTTTCATTGGAGGAGCTAATGAAATGTTAGGAGGAAAATTTGTGAGCCCTAGTTCAGTGGGTTGCAGGAGGGAAAACTCATTCATAATAGGGCATATTGTAAAGACCCAAAGAACTTGATCCTTTGGAAAGGTAGAGGACATTGTTAGTGGGAAGATCACGGAGCCAATGTTCAGTCATCTTGGAGAAGCCAAGAGTGGTTTATAGAAGCAGATAGATTGTTGGAAATGAAAGCATTTTGATGTTGGAGAAGTTGCAGTGATTAGCAAAAGAGGAGGCAAAGTACTTGCCAAATGTGCTCAAGGTACGTGGATTGAAAGGACTATTATGATCAACCAGGTTAAGTGTACTTTGTTCAAGGCAAGATTGGTGGTCATAGTTGATGACACCAAACCCTAGTTGTGTCTTGTACTAGGGTTCTATGGAAGGGCCATGATCCATCATATGGGATCCCTAAGATTGTTGTATTAAAGTTTGTATATAACAAGTTGTGGTCTGAAAAATTGACTTGTGTACAACTTGATTCATTGTTATTTGTTATTCCATTGTGCAAAGTGCTTTTGTTGTGGCATTTGAGTGTGTTTGTGATCGTGATATTAGACTCAAACCTGAATTTTAAGTGTCGTGAAAAATTCAACAGGTTGTCCGCATTATACTAGCCGTTGGAAATGTCCAAGCCCTCGTTAAAGTAACGTTGTGCAAGAAAAGTGGAAAGTTTGAATTCCTAAGCACTCAAGATACTTTTTCAAACAAGTCAAGCCATTCTTTGATGGAACATTGTATGCTTAGGTCAATTCGGGCCTCCTTTTGTCAAATTGATCCTCTAATTGGTGGGACATCTCACCTCATTTGAAGGATTTATGTAATGCGATGACAAAAATTGTAATTTTACTTAGTCTCCAACCATTTTGTGTATGAAAAGTCACTTATCTTTTGAAGCAAAAGGAGGAAATGTGTTGAGAGCCTCATCTATAAATACATACCTCTCTCTCCTTTGCAAATCATTGTGATTTGTTGAGATCATCTTGCCATAATGTGAAATATTTTCATGAAATCTTTGGTGTTCATCATGAAGTTTATCTTTCTTGGTTGATTTCAAATATTCCTAAAGAAATTTGCAAATAACTAGAGAATATTACACAGACTAACTAGATTGATCAATTTGAAGAGCAACTTTATCACTTGTAAAAGGATGTCTAGGGTTTTATTCGCACATCTCTCTCGTCTGTGTAAGGTAAAGTTTGTCTCTCTTTGTTGGGCCATGCCCTAGTGCTCCCCACCAAGGGTTTCAATTTATTTTGCATCATAGTTGAGCTAATGGTTGACGGCTTTCCCCTAAGTAGGATCCTTTCTTGTAGGGCTTGATTTCAAAACTTATTCTAGATTAGCCTTGAGGTGATTTAACTTCTAGTGTTCCTCCTCTAGCCATAAACCACAAGCATGGACTAACCAACTTAAGACGAGCATCAATTTGACCCCATAGCCCTAGTGGAAATAAAGCACACTCCTCATCTCTTTTTACTAAGTTCTGCGATTGCCCTTAACTTTTTATTATTTAAAAACCCTTGAGAATAGAAAAAAATACAGAAAAAATAAATTATAGAAAAATATAAGTATCAAAGATAAAAATTGATCCCAAGAATTTTTTTACTTTTATGTCTAAACAAGATTTGACTAATTACATTTTGATTCTAGACTCATTCTTTAGAATGGTATGCCACATTGAATATCTAAGAAAGATAGTGCCCCCTCTCCTTTCTTGCATTTAATTTTGATCTAAAAAATGTGTAAGGGTTTTGAAGGAGATTTTAGAAATCTGATTTTATCTTCAGTAAGTATAGCTCAAGTATTGATAAAATCCCTTGCCTCGAGATACACAAAAAGTTGATTCTAACCCTTCTAATCCCCAGCAACATTTCTAAAGTTTTCTAATTGACTATCAATCACTTTTGGAAGTGTTTTCAGTTGTCCTAACAATTGCAACATTTTTCATGCTAATTGGGACACTTTCATTTTTCAACCCTAGGGAATTGGTGCCCCAAAATTGAGTAACAATTTCTAGATTTGAATAACTTTTTGAATAATCAATACTTTGAAGTGCTAGTATGTTTATTTTCATTATATTTCATTATAATATCATCTCAAATTCATATTCATAAGTTTCTATAGCATTTTTGGGCTTATGAGAGGCCCTAGAGTCGGATTTTCTTTGTTGGTTTCTGCAAAACTTCATGTTTGCATCTGTGTAAATGCAAGGTAAATCATCATTTCATGGTTTAAATACCGACATTGTTGAGGGCCTTCATAATCAATCGTGTCTCTTTTGTCAATGTTACTTCATTCATAAATTTAGTATTTTCTTCATTGGTTTGTGTTTTCTACAGTAATATATCATACATCAGATCAAATCTATTTTTTCTCTTTAAATCCTACCCTTCATCATTTCACTGTTTGTAGGCTTTGGTCATCCTAATACTTTTGATGATGCTTGTATAGTTTGGAATACCCCCTATGGAATTTTGGGAGTTTGTCAAAAGTGAGAGGAGAGTGTGCTTAGGTGAAATTAGGGGCATCTGATGTGTGCTTACCATTTGGAATCTTGGCCAAGCCTTTATAAGCCTGCTAATATGAGTGGTAATAGGTCTCTAGGGTAGGGGTTTAGTAAATATAAAATCCCCTGCCGCCAAAAAGAATTAGAGAGGCTCCCCCTGAGATATAGAAGAGTAAATGAAAACGCATTAGTAAAATTAGCAAAATCTGGCATGATTGTTAAAGTGAGGCAATATGCTACCACAGGGAAGAAGAGAGGTGTTACAACTCAATTTTAGAGAAAATTAAGAAAAACTAAGAGGAAGCGAATGAGAAAGGGGAATGCTAATAGGTCTATTAGGATTTTACCCTTCATTAAATGCCTAGTGCCATAGATTAATTAAAATTCACAACATGAGGATAACAACCAATTAAAAACGAAACCAAACTAACATGGGGTTATCTCATAAAATTCCTTTGATGAGATAACTAACCTAAGTGCTAGATATGAATGAGAGGAAAACCAAAACAATCTAACCTTGTTGCCCCAACAGAGATGATCGTTGGGCATTGAGCAACTTCCACGTGATATTGCACCTATTAATGATCCTCCATGTGCTGAAATGTTGAGCTTGAAATCTTGGGCGTTGGAATTTTTTATGATGTGCCTGTTACCCAACAAAATGCATAACCCCATAGGAGAAAACTTTTCTCCTACATTGTGTTGATTTAGGGTAGCATCAGATGTGCTCTAGCCACGAAATTTGGTGGAGAAGTTGGGGCACATGAGATCTCCAATACCCAAAAAGGGTTTGGGCAGGTTCTAAACAGATCAGGAGATATTAAAATAATTAATATTTTTAATGGAGTCCCTAAGTCTAAACTTACGGAAAATAAAATATTAATGTGTATTAATATGAATCTGGTTAGAATGGTCCAAAAGACATGGATCAAGACAGATCTAATCTTAGCTATTGATTAGGGACTTAATCTTGGTCGTTGATATGTCAATAAGAAAAGTATAAGAGGAAGATTGAGGGTGAATTGGAGAACACACCAGAGTCATCAGTCATTCTATTCTCTAGAGCGGGGTTTGCTAAGAGAGATAGAATTAGTGATCGAGAGATGCAACTGAGAGGCATTTCAGTACAGAGAGCAATGTTTTAAGAAACAGTCGGGTCAACTCCAACCCGGCTGAGTTGGTCCGTTCCATAGGCCTGGGCAGCGAAACGGTGGCTAACCCGGTTCGGACGGCCGAGTCATTGCTGACTCAGCCGAAACGGAATGAGTCCGCAATAAAACGGCCGGGTAGCTGGGCAGAGGAAACCGGACGCAAAGCAAGAATTTTAACTTGTTTTTTGGGGATTTTAAATTGGTTTTAGGGTTGGTTTGGAGTTCAAAGAGTTATGTAATATTGCCAATAGATCTTTGGGGTCCATATCCCCCTCCCAAAACCTATTTAACTCACCCAAGAGCTCTCATTCTCTCACAGCAATCTTATGCATTTGAGTGAAAATCTTCTTTGAGAGTTAGTGAGCAATTCTTGAGCTTGTTTTGGAGCAGCAGTGAGGAGTCTTGGAGGAGCATTGTAGCTGGAGTGAGGAGCTTCTTGGGCAGCCATTTGGAGCAGCATTGAGGAGCTGATTCTTGGAGCAAGCTTGAGGAGGCAGTTTTTGCCTGGAGGTATTTTTTTTCACCTCTATAAATCTGTTTT
>APFE030928511.1:10279-21887 GCA_000404065.3 Pinus taeda | reverse complement strand
TGTGGATAGATATATCATATTGTCATCTTGTAAGTGCCTCTTGTTGAAGTTTCAATCTTGAAAAATGTCTAATGTATGGAATTGTTGCAACTAGATTAGTGTTATATTGTGCCCTAATTATTGAAGATTTATTTTGAAAGCCATTTGGTTGGCAATTGCACATGCTACTCATAGCATGACATGTGATGAATATTCCTAGTGGATAAAATTTTGTTTTTCCTCCATAAAACTCCATAAATTTGGAGTGGGTAATTGTTGAGGTTTGGCATCTAGGGCATCAATTATTGACCTCCTTAAAGACAATTATGGAAAATATGAAGCATCTCGGACTCCATAAGCCCAAAGTAGAAGGCACTGGTCCAAACCATTTTGTGATCAAATCCTTCTTTCTCCATATTTTCTTCTCCTGAAGTTTTGGTCCCCTCTTCTTGGACGGCTAGCTTAGGGCATCGAGCGAAATTCTCTAGAGTGGAAGGGTGGATTCCAAGGTCATAGAATTCAAGCTTAGGGTCTTAGCGCAAGTCCTCAATGTTTGACAAGCATCCCCTGTGTTTGCATCCATAAAAACTCTTGCCCTAAGTGTGCCCTAGAAGGGAAACCCTAGTTTGCATTTCCTTGACTTGGGGACTTCTTCGAGGGTTGTATGAGCTTTGTGTTCATTGGAACAAATCATAAGAAGCCCTTTCTTCTCCTTGCCTTGACCTTGGGAGTACCTTTAACCGCGATAATTCACAAAACTCTAGATCTCGTGCAAGTTTCTTTTACATCTCTAACAGCGAACGAAAACCCTTTTAAAGTGCCATACCATCACATAAAGCTTCCCTTAAGAAGTCCTACCTCATCACATAGTACCTCAAACACTAGAACATAAATTAAAGGTGATTGTTTATCTACCGGGAATCCTCCCATCGGTGAAGGTCCGTAAACAGAAGGGGATACTTGTTGTGGTGACAGTGGGACATTGTCCTATTGTTATCTCTTAGTCTAGCTCTTTGACCCTTAGGCTTTCCATGCTTAGGGCCTGATAGATTGTGTGGTAACACAACCTACAACATTAAAGTAAATGGCTTGCCACATAAAAGGAGGCGATAACAACAGAAAATATTAATGAAGGCTGAGAAGCGAGTGAAGGTGACAAGAGGAGAAGGAAGGAGAGGCGGCAAAAGTAGGGATGAATGAGTGGAGGAAAGATAGATCAAAGTTACTAAAGCCAAGACCAAAAAATTGAACCAAATACACGAGGGGAAGACAATAAAGATGAACAACTGAACCAAGAAGTAAGAGGTTGCAACACTAGTTGAGATAACAAATCAAAGAGGTGAGAATTGACAACTCTGGACCACAAATAGTTAAGGAAAGAAGAAAAATTTGGAAATGTTAGTGTTGAACTAGGGAATGCAATAAACAAGTGGAAGCAACCATTGGAGCAATGGTTGGAGATGCGATCCCATAGCTACAGTCTACAGGATGCGACCACCAAGACCAAAGTCCCTAATAGGAAAAGGAGAGGCATGGTGATTGGTCCCATCTAAGGAGAAGCCATCTCAGGTCGGGCCCTACCTGAGAAGACGACCTAGAGAAGCCCATTAGAGGTGATGTAACCTAGGAAAGGGGAAATAAATGAAGTATAAAGGAGAAAGGGTTCATGAGTACAAGTATGAATGGGGGTGTTATTGCATGAAAGAGTCGACCTATCCCAGGTACCAGTGTAGGAGAATAGAGGTATGCTTGGTCGTTTTCAGGGACGCCACAGGACTGTATGAAGTAACTAAAGTGATACAGAGAGGCCGAGATCTTTACATCTGTGGTAGAGTTTAAAAGAGGTTGATGTGTGTGGAGATAAGTTGTTGTTAGGTGAAGGAAGGCTTGTTCAAGGCTTTGAAGAACAATCTTCGTGCCCTAGTTAGTCTTCTCTCTATGGTACGCTTCCCTTAAGAGTCTGCTCAGAAGTATGATAAGTTTCACTCTGATTTTTTTGTCCATAGGAGAGAGGAAAGAGACCCTAAGAAGGAGACATATGGACTGTGATTTGGGCCGCAAATTTTGGGTGTATTGCATAAAGATACTATGCACATGTCCCTCCTGGAGTGGACCACATCCAACCTAAGGTAGTTGTACAAAAGTGCAAGTTTATGCGCATAGTATAGGGCTAATACAATGAAGGAAAATAGCGTTAATGTGGAGCAGATTCATAGGAAGGGAGAGTTGCTCTGGAGTGGTTAGATAAGATTGTCCTAAAGGCCTTAAGAACACAAATTTGAGATGGCCTAGAGCTATCACCAAGAAGCAAAAGTGTGACAGTTAAGAGGGTTGTTTTGTGGAGCCCTAGTACAGTGATAAAGGTGCAAGCTTGGTACTATTAAGAGGGCAGCTTAATGGAGCCCTAGCAGACCTCATGTACAATGTTCATTGGAGGATCTAATGAAATGTTAGGAGGAAGATTTGTGTGCCCTAGTTCAGTGGGTTGCAGGAGGGAAAACTCATTCATAATAGGGCATATTGTAAAGACCCTAAGAACTTGATCCTTTGGAGCAGTGAGGATATTGTTAGTGGGAAGATCACAGAGCCAATGTTCAGTCATCTTGGAGAAGCCAGGAGCAGTTGATAGTAGCAGATTGACGGCTGGAAATGCAACCATTTTGATGTTGCAGAAGTTGTAGTGATCAGCAAAAGAGGAGGCCAAGTACCTGTTAGATGTGTTCAAGGTAAGTGGATTGAAAGGACTGTTATGATCAACCAAGTCAAGTGTACTTTGTTCAGGGAAATATTGGTGGTCATAGTTGTTGACACCAAGCCCTAGTTGTGTCTTGTACAGGGTTCTATGTAAGGGCCATGATCCATCGTATGGGAGCCCTAAGATTGTTGTATTAAAGTTTGTATATAACAAGTTGTGGTCTGAAAAATTGTCTTGTGTACAACTTGATTCATTGTTATTTTTTATTCCATTGTGCAAAGTGCTTTTGTTGTGGCATTTGACTGTGTTTGTGATCGCGATATTAGACTCAAACCTAATTCTTAAGTGTTGTGAAAAATTCAACAGGTTGTCCACATTATACTAGCCGTTGGAAATGTCCAAGCCCTCGTTCAAGTAATGTTGTGCAAAAAAGTTGGAAAGTTTGAATTCCTAAGCACTCAAGATACTTTTTCAAACGAGTCAAGCCATTCCTTAATGGAACATTGTATGCTTAGGTCAATTCGGGCCTCCTTTTGTCAAATTGATCCTCTAATTGGGGGACATCTCAACCCATTTGAAGGATTTATGTAATGTGATGACAAAAATTTTAATTTTACTTAGTCTCCAATCATATTGTGTATGAAAATTCACTTATCTTTTGAAGCAAAAGGAGGAAATGTGTTGACAGCCTCATGTATAAATAGAGAGCTCTCTCTCCTTTGCAAATCATTGTGAATTGTTGAGATCATTTTGCCATAATGTGAAATATTTTCATGAAATCTTTGGTGTTCATCTTGAAGTTTATCTTTCTTGGTTGATTTCAAATATTCCTAAGGAAATTTGCAAATAACTAAAGAATACTACACAGACTAACTAGATTGATCAATTTGAAAAGCAACTTTGTCACTTGTAAAGGGATGTCTAGGGTTTTGTTCGCACATCTCTCTTGTTGGTGTAAGGTAGAGTTTGTCTATTCTCTTTGTTGGGCCATTCCCTAGTGCTACCCACCAAGGGTTTCAATTTATTTTGCATCATAGTTGAGCTAATGATTGACGACTTTCCCCTAAATAGGATCCTTTCTAGTAGGGATTGAGTTCAAAACTTTTTCTAGATTAGCCTTGAGGTGATTTTTAACTTCTAGTGTTCCTCCTCTAGCCATAAATGACAAGCATGGAATAACCAACTTAAGACAAGCATCAATTTGACCCCATAGCCCTAGTGGAAATAAGCCACACTCCTCATCTCTTTTTACTAGAGTTTGTGATTGCCCTTAATTTTTATTATATAAAAATCCTTGAGAATAGAAAAAAATACATAAAAAATAAATTATAGAAAAATATAAGCATCAAAGATAAAAATTGATCCCGAGAATTTTTTTACTTCTATGTCTAAATAAGTTTTGACTGATTACATTTTGATTCTAGGCTCATTTTTTAGAATGGTGTGCCACATTGAATATCTAAGAAAGATAGTGCCCCCTCTCCTTTCTTGCATTTAATTTTGATCTAAAAATGTGGAAGGGTTTTGAAGGAGATTTTAGAAATCTGATTTTATCTTCAGTAATTATAGCTCAAGTATTGGTAAAATCCCTTGCCTTGTGATACACGAAAAGTTGACTCTAACCCTTCTAATCCCCATGAACATTTCTAAAGTTTTCTAATTAAATATCAATCACCTTTGGAAGTGATTTCAGTTGTCCTAACAATTGCAACATGTTTCATGCTAATTGGGACACTTTCATTTTTCAAACCCGAGGAGTTGGTGCCCCAAAATTGAGTAACAATTTCCACATTTGAATAACTTTTTGAATAATCAATACTTTTAAGTGCTAATATGTTTATTTTCATTATATTTCATTATAATATCATCTCAAATTCGTATTCATAAGTTTCTATAGCATTTTGGGCTTATGAGAGGTCCTAGAGTCAGCTTTTCTTTGTTGGTTTCTGCAAAACTTCATGTTTGCAGGTCTGTAAATGCAAGGTAAATCATCATTTCATGGTTTAAATACCAACATTGTTGAGGGCCTTCATAATCAATCGTGGCTCTTTTGTCAAGGTTACTTCATTCATAAATTTAGTATTTTCTTAGTTGGTTTGTGTTTTCTACAGTAATATATCATACATCGGATCAAATCTATTTTTTCTCTTTAAATCCTACCCTTAATCATTTCATAGTTTGTAGGCTCTGGTCATCCTAATACATTTGGTGATGCTTGTGTAGTTTGGAATACACCCTATGGAATTTTGGGAGTTTGCCAAAAGTGAGAGGAGAGTGTGCTTGGGTGACATTAGGGGCATCTGATGTGTGCTTACCATTTGGAATCTTGGCCAAGCCTTTATAAGCCTGCTAATATGAGTGGTAATAGGTCTCTAGGGTAGGAGTTTAGTAAATTTAAAATCCCCTGCCACCAAAAAGAATTAGAGAGACTTCCCCTGAGATATAGAAGAGTTAATGACAACTCATTAGTAAAATTGGCAAAATGTGGCATGATTGTTAAAGTGAGGAAATATGCTACCACAAGGAAGGAGAGAGTTGTTACAACTCAATTTTAGAGAAAATTAAGAAAAACTAAGAGGAATCGAATGAGAAAGGGGAATGCTAATAGGTCCACTACGATTTTACCCTTCATTAAATGCCTACTGACATAGATTAATTACAATTCACAACATGTAGATAACAACCAATTAAAAAACAAAACCAAACTAACATGGGGTTATCTCATAAATCTCCTTAGATGAGATAACTAACCTAAGTGCTAGATATGAAAGAGAGGAAAACCAAAACAATCTAACCTTGTTTCCCCAAAAGAGTTCATCGTTGGGCCTTGAGCAACTTCCACGTGATATTGCACCTATTGATGATCCTCCATATGCTAAAATGTTGAGCTTGAAATGTTGGGCGTTTAAATTTTTTATGATGTGCCTGTTACCCACCAAAATGCGTAACCCCATAGGCGAAACCTTTTCTCCTGCATTTGATAGCCACTCGGACAACCAGCTAGCCATCAACCTTTTATATCCATTTCTTGATGATTATATGCCTTCACCATCTGCATCAACCACATACCTCTCCCCATCCAACATTTCCTCTTGGATGAAAGTGAGCTTCTATTTAAAATGTTCTTTGACCATTTTGCAATCGAGTGCTTATAATTGTATATTTTGCGCATTTAGTATCGATAAAGGGGTGATTTAGAAGATTGATTGATCTTGACTGTAAATTTTTTCTCTCACCTTACTAGGGGAGTTAATCTTTAGCCCTAATCTAGTGGGACCTCCCTTAAGGCCTTAGGGTTGTAGGAGGGGCACTTGGGAAATACGGATTGAAATAGCATGTTCATCTTTCCCTACATCATACTTCCCACTTTCCATACCACATTACAAGCCCCTTATACCACCGCCATTCTTCGGGTCTAACTTGTCATTAGTTCATTGGGTTTTGGCACTTTTTTGTCCACACTCCTTGACTAGGAGAAACGTTGTCCTCGAGGTTAATGCAACTAAAAAAATGGAAAGCATATTATGGTCACAATGAAAGAAAAAGAAGAACATCAAAATGTAAAAGAAGGTTAGGATAGAAGTTAGCGCATGGGAAAAATCTTAACATGAGCTCTACCCTCCTCATTGGTCATCACCCGGTTCCTGAGCACTTGATTCTCCATTTCATTAAAAGGAAACCTTTTATGTCCCAACCCTAATGAGCAATAAATTATCTCAAATACTAAATCATAAGAGCAAGCTCTAACCCTTAAGTTATGCACACAGAATAAAAATCATTATGATGAAAAAGTAAAAAGCACACTAAAGGTGTGCCCTAGAATGGAAACCCTAGTTTGAATTTCCCTGACTCGGGGACTTCTTCGAGGGTTGTATGAGCTTAGTATTAATTAGAATAAATCATAAGCCCTTTCTTCTCCTTGCCTTGATCTCAGGAATACCTTTTACCACAATAATTCACAAAACCATAGATCGCGTACAACTTTCTTCTAAGTCTCTAATAGGGAGTGAAAACCCTTTTGACGTTCCATATTATCACATAGAGCTTCCCTTAAGAAGTCCTACCTCATCACCTAGTACCTAAAACCCTAGAACATCAATAAAAGATTATTACTTATCTACCAAGACTCTTCCCATTGGCGAAATTCCACAAAGAGCACAGGACACTAGTTGTGTTGACAATGGGACATTATCACATTGTTATCACTTAGTTTAGCTCTTTGGCCCGTAAGCTTTCCCTCCTTAAGGCCTGCTAGATTGTCGTAACACACCCTATAACATAAAAGTAAATGTCTTTCCACACACAAGGAGGCGATAACAATAGAAAATCTCAATGAGGGTGAGAAGCAAGTGAAGGTGAGAAAAGGAGAAGGAAGGAGAGGTGGAAAATATAGGGATGAACTAGTGGAGGAAAGAGAGATCAAAGTTACTAAATCCAAGATCAAAAAACTAAACCAAATAAGCAAAAGGGGACAAAAACAGAGATGAACTACTGAAGCCAAGAAGTAAGAGATGGAAACACTAGTTGAGATAGCAAATGAAAGAGGTGAGAATTACAACTCTATAGCACAAATAGTGAAGGAAAGAAGAAAAAGTTGACAATCCTAGTTTTGAACTGGGGAATGCAACAGATGAGTGGAAGCAAGCATTGGAGCAATGGTTGGAGATGTGATCCCATAGCTGCAGTCTATAGGATACGACAACCAAGACCAAAGTCCCTAATAGGCAAATGAGAGGAATGGCGATTGGTCCCATCTAAGGAAAAGCCATCTCAGGTCGGGCCCTACCTGAGAAGACGACCTAGAGAGACTCGTTAGTGGTGATGTATCCTAGGAAAGGGGCAAGCAAAACAAATAGAGAGAGAGAGTATATAAGAGAAAGGGTTCATTAGTAAAAGTATGAATGGGGGTGCTATTATTTTTTTTAGAAACCCTCAACATATAAGGCCTAGGTTTCTCTCACAATTGACCCTCCCAAAATCAAAGCATCACTCAACTTGGTAGAGAATATTAATTATCGACACCTTATGAGGCTAGCATAATCCACAAGCCACTAGAGAAAGGTTAGTACTAGAAGGAAAGGATTTCATTCAACAATCGATGGGTAAGGAAAAGAGAAAAATACTATGGGAAAGAAAGCATCACGCAACATTCTTATCTCCTACGGTGATATGTGAGCTTCAGGAGCTGAATCTACTATGAATGATGATTTATTGGTGCACTTCTTGAGTAGCCCTATAAAGGTGATCGCTTATTGTACTTTTCCCCTGAGTTTCCCATTACCTTAATGCACTCTTTGTTCCCCAAATCAACCATATCCATATGTATGCATACCTATTTGGCCATGACCATCATTCTTCATTGAAATCTCACAGTTTGTGATACATTAATGCTCCCTAGTGCAATGACCCACATCCTCCAAGGCAATGAAAAGATCTCTTGTGACCTCCAAGTCAAGCGTAATCAACTCCAAGTCAAAGCACTACTAACGCCCCCTTTAATGTCCCATTTGCATCGATGAGGTATCTTCAAAACGAGTCAACTTCTACTTTTGGTGAAACCACGAGGTTAAAAGAGGTATCATGGAAAATGTGTTGAGACACATTATGTATTTGAATATTTTGATTCAATATTAATTTTGATTATTATATAAATTATATAATTAAAAAAAATTATATTTTAATTTCTTATTATATAATATTACCGCTCTTGATTAACCGTTTCCTATAAATTTTGGGGAAACCTTTAACCATTCCCCACACCAGTACCCAAATTTTCAACGTTCCCATATTCCAGAAACCATACAACATTTCTTTTTGTTTTATTGATATGACATTGTCAAATATCTAATCATTTCTTTTTCAAAAACATTAATAATAAGTATTTTTGAATCTTAATTTAATGATAAAAATAAATTCAGCACCATTAAATTTCCTTAAAATCTTAAAATCTTGAAATTTAAAAACTTCCATGTAAATTTCCAAAAGAATTTACTAGATATGAACAAAATCATGCACAAATTTCCATTATTTTCCTAAGTAGAGAACACGAATAATGGATATCTTTTATCGGAAGATATTTTGAGATTTTGTTTTCTGTACGTAGATTAAGGGTAGGACAAACATTATTGTGTGTGAGATTTGGGTGTTCCGTGTTTGTCTAACAAGGTCGGCTACCTGGTTAAGAGTAAGCCAGAGTGGTGTTTTTTTGCCATGAATGTCATTAGTAGCGATAAACGCCTGTTGCCATGGATGTCATTCAGTAGCGGAGACGACGGTCTTTTTTCAAAGAATTTCTCCGTCCGTCTTGGTATCACCACTCAGATCGTACATTCAAACACATGAAATTATGGGCTAAAAGACGCGGTCTATACTCAAGCGTTACATTATTTTTACGTAGTGTAAATTGGGCATTGTTAGTTGATTAGTCGCTCGGGTTTGTCGATTTTATCTGAGATATGAAACATGGTTCTTAGTCGAGATCTTTATCTCGATTGCTGATTGGCAGAATATTTGGCTCCAAGAAAGTTCAAGCCTTAACCCACACAAAAAGAGGGCAAATGGACCTAGACAAGGAGTGTCGTCCACCCTTTCTACCCATTGGATCATGTAAAGGTCAATTTGGAGGAATGCTGAGGAAAAACATAAGGCCATATAGGTCTCCAAGCAATGCAAGGTACATTTCAAGTCAAAAACAAACAAGGAGCCTAAAAGCATGGTTTGAATCATCTTTGCACCAAGGAAAGTGATGTCTTCCACATTAAACTAGTTGTTGGAAAGGCCAACATCTTCATTCAAGCAACATTGTGCAAACAAAATGGAATTTTTGACTTCCTAAGCACTCAGGGTCATTTTTCAAGGAATGTCATGTTATTTCTTGATGGAACGTTGTACCCTTAGACTAGTTAGGACCTCCTTTTGTCAAATCAAACCTCTAATTGGTGGGATGTCTCACCTGTTTTAAGATTTAAGTAATGTAATGAAATAACTTGTAGTTTGACTTAATCGTGAAGCATGTTGTGGATGAAAAGTTGCTTTTTTTCAAGAAAAAGGAGGAAAGATGTTGAGATCCTAATCTAAACAAAGAGAAATCTCCCTCCTTTGTTGATCATTGTGAATTGTTGAGATCGTTTTTCCATAATATGAAATATTTTCATGAAATCTTTGGTGTTCATCATGAATTATCTTTCTTGGTTGATTTCACATATTTCTTAAGGTGATTTGTGGATAACTAAAGGATACTATAAAAACTAACTAGATCAATCCATTAGAAAGGAATCTTTATCACTTCCTTAGGGATGTCTAGGGTTTTACTCGCACATCTCTCTTATTGGTGTAAGGTAGAGTTCATTTCTTCTTGTTGGGCCATGCACTAGAGTGCTCCTCACCAAGGGCTTCAGTTTATTTTGCATCATAATAGAGCTATTAGTTGAAGGATTTTCCCCAAGTATAATCGTTTCTAGTAGGGCTTGGTTTCAAAACTTGTTCTTGATTAAGCATGGGCTCATTTAACTTTTGGGATTCCACCTCTAGCCAGAATCCACAAGCATTGATCAACCAACTCAACATGGGCATCGATTTGACCCCTCAGCCCTCGTGGAAATAAGGCACACTCCTTATTCCACCAAACAACCATCTCGTTTTATAAAATTCTGCAATTGTCCTTAATTTTTATTATCCAAAAAGCCCTTAGAATAGAAAAATACATACATAAAATATTATATAGAAAAATGTAACCATAAAAATAAAAAGTAAACCAGTGAATTTCTTCACTTTTATGTTTATATAAGATTTGACCGATTACATTTTGATTCTAGACTCATTTCTATGAAAACATGCCACATCATTTAAACCTTCCTTGTTGAATATACTCTAGGTGATCCACATACAGAGAATTCTTTCATGTGGTGCAATATACCACTATATAGTTGGGGAAAGGTTGTTGAGGTGACAGTGGTGGCCATTCTCCTGTTGCCACGAGGTTTGGATCTTCCTAGTGAGGATTTGCACTAGGCCTACAAAATTTTGCAGTAACAAGCCCTTTCAAACAAAACTTTTGATTCAATTGATAACGGGAAAGGGTTGGAGACAATACGCAATTTGTAATTTTGTTGGTCCCAATCATTCTTAAACAAGAAACCCTCCAAATCTGGATTTTAGAGCCCATAGTCATAATTCTAGATTAAACATTATTGTTTCCTTTCAACCACTCTCAAAAACAAAAAATCCCATCCTTTTATTTTCTATTTGCATAAATTTACAATATAGATCATGAAATATCACAAATCATATTAATCATAAGTCTACAACACTTTGAAATTATTATCATTCATTAGACTTAGTTTCTTTTATGTATTTCCCCCTATGTCAGAGAACAATTGACCTACAATGTGTGAAGAAGATACTAAGGTTACACCAGGTATCACTCTGTAATATTCCTAATTAGCCATGGCTAATTAGAATATTCGATTTTGCTCAATTTTGCCTTCTATAGTTATTTGTAAATAAAAAGGTGAGGAAAAGGGGACATAACTCACTTTAGAATAAAAGTCACTTCCTAGTAGCACAACGTTGTGACTTAAAGGGGAGCCAAGGGGGCCAAAGGACCACGCAGAGATGGGGCCCACACAAACACTTGGAGGAACTGCGCAGATGGAAAAGAAACACGTGGCAAGAGGAGATTACGTTGGAGGAGGTGAGCCTTGGGATCGGGAGAGGCCAATGCTATAAAGGAGAGAAGAGCCCCCTCATTTTTTCATTCGATTATGTGCATTTGAGCTAGTCACTTCAACTTCTAGCACGCTAGCTGTTTAGCTAGTCTGCAACACTATTTAGTGCATTGAGTGTCTCTGTTCGGAGATCTCACCCTTAGCCCCCGGGGGACATCAAGTAACTGTTCAGGCAAGGTATTTCCATCGATGTTTTTGCAGTAGTTTC
>APFE030928509.1:78688-116749 GCA_000404065.3 Pinus taeda | reverse complement strand
AAGATCTTTTATTAAGCCTAAACATTTTACTTGGCTGGAGTCAAATGAAAATAGGTCCTTATAAGGTCTTGTAATATCCAGGTTGAGCCTCTCCATCACTGATTTAGGCATAAGGTTGTGAGAGGCGCCTGAATCAAACATTGCATTATGTAGTATCTTATCATGAACATGCAAGCTGACATAGAAAGGTAAAATCCCTATAACTGGTCTCTTTCCATCAACCTATGGGCCGAAAATTAATTCTGGGGTATCGTCTAACACATTGACATTATCTTTATTATGAGTTAGTTGAAGATATTTATTGATTTGTTGTTTGTAGATGTCATGCTTGGCTAATTCTGAAAGAGGAATAGCTATTTTCAATTTGCCAATTTCAACTTCTAGGTCAAATGGTCTTTCAGTTTCGATCTTGGTATTGTGGGTGACAGTCTTTTCCTTGTTTATTGAGTTTTCCTCTTGATTTTGTCTTGATCATGAGACTTATCCTTTTTACTCATCTCTTGAGGAGCACTATTTGGATTAGGCTGAAAAGGTGGTGCAGCCATTGGCTTTTGTTTTGAGGGAAATAGTTCAGTTATTTCTTCAACGATTATTTCATTTGTAACTGAATCAATTTTGTCCTGTGGTTCTGTAACTATGGTTTTTTAATGCTGCAGGCTATCTTTTGCTTTTTCAGGCTGTGTTACATTTATAGTTCTGCTTCTTAGCTTGTATTGCTTGTGAACTTCATAAACGGCTGTGTCATAACCTTGTTTAAAGTCAAATGACTCACCTGACCTAGTTTGGAACTATTTAATGTCATCCTCCTTGTGATCTTCATGACTCAGAAAAACTTGTTGCTCATCATTTAGGCCCATTAGGTTAATGTGGGTGTCATCTACTTGCTCACTTGAAGTGGATGCTTCAGTATAGTTTTCCTGGAAGGGAGGTCTTATCTCTGGATCAGAACTGACCTTGCTAATGTTTGGGTTTTGATTTCTCCTAAAACTTGGGTTCCTGACAGGGTTACTTTGTGGTGCTTCCCATGATGACTTTCTCTCCACAGATTCCACTCTGTCACCCAACCTTTTCATGTCAGTGAGTATTGCATCCAGT
Source organism: Pinus taeda (assembly GCA_000404065.3). Taxonomy (NCBI): domain Eukaryota; kingdom Viridiplantae; phylum Streptophyta; class Pinopsida; order Pinales; family Pinaceae; genus Pinus; species Pinus taeda. The sequence goes on along the minus strand of APFE030928509.1, from coordinate 115,654 downwards.
TTCTGATCAAAGGCTGAGGGTTCCTCTTTGAAGGTGACTCTTTTTTCCAATCTTTCCCTGTTCCTCTTGGCAATAAGGTTAGCCTCCACTATGACGTCAACTTTTTGCGCATCTTCAAGGGTTTCAAGGGCTCTTTCCTTCAACTGATATGCCATGTCAGGGTCAAAACCATCAGGGAATTTGTATAATGCTAAATCAGGGGGAGGTCTCAAATTCTGCGGTATTGCGTTGTAGACATTGTTGAATCTTGCACAATACTCCAAAACGGTCTCTTGAGGGCCTTGTTTGATTGTATCATATTCACCCAGTATGTGCAAGGGATCTTTCTTATTTTCCCATCTATTAGTAAAGGCATGGTAAAGCTCATCTGGAGTTGTTATGGTATTTGCAGTGAGTGATCTAAACCAGGTTCTTACATCCCCTGTCAGGCTCTGAACAAAAATATTCATTCTTACACTGTCATCATCAATTTCATAGTTCTCAAAATGATCTTGCATTCTTCTGGCATGCTGAATGGCTGTGAAAGGGCCAGTGGAGTCAAAGTATGATATTTTTGATTGGTAGTCATGAGGTAGGGCTGCAGCGTTAGTAGGTAACTGCAAGGGTGCATATCTATTGGCCATATTTGTAGGGTTTATAGGGTTAACCTGGACAATAGGGACTACTGGGATAATGGGATTAATAGGTATGGCAGAGACTAGAGTGTTGGTCAAGGGAACATGTAAAGTGGATGAAGGTGTGAAATGAGGGCTTTGAGATGTAGATGGTAAACTAGGGGAACCAGGGGTAGACTGGAATAGGACCTTGATTGGAGTGAGGACGGGATTAAGGTAGGCTGTCTCGGGGCTCAAGTCAGAAGGGTTTTCCTGTTTTTGTTGCTTCCTAATGTTTTTAGGGATTGTGTTAGGATTTTCAAAAACAGTTGGTGGGTTAGGGTCAGGGTTGGACCTTATATACCGTTGATTCTTCTTGGGAGCCAGCTTCTGAATGGTTTTTTAAGTATTTTTAGGATTTTCTTGTGTCTGCAAGGGCTAGAGAAGATTTAGGAATGGCTATGTTTGTCCTAAAGCTAGTATGAAGATAGACTGAAGCAGTTTTTATGTAAACTTGTTAATGTAAAACAGAAACAGCTTTCAAGGCTTCTTGGATAACTTTCAGGCTTCACCTGTAGCTTTAGGAAATATACAGTAATTAGAAAATCTTGAGGTTCTCCCCAGTGGAGTTGCCATTTATGTTAACACCCAGGTTGTTCCCTATGACTCCCAAGGGAATACGGTCGGGGTAACCACTAACCAACCTTTGGATTATAGATCCTAGCCTATCTATAATCAGAGAGGGCTCTCTCTTTAAATTACAGTTATGCATGGTGAGTATCTTAGGCTAGTTTAAAGTTTCAGTTTCCTGTTTGAGAACTTTGGTTGATGAAATTTTGTTGTAAGAAGGGCATGAAGAGTTCAGAAGATGCTAATCCATTGGGTATATGGAGTCAGAAAAATGAGACAGTTTCTGGTGCCTGTGATGGAGACAGTTTTGCTGCAAGGCTAGATGGCTATTGCTGATATAATTTTTGATTTAGTGAGTGAAAAAATGGGATGTGAAGTTACTGACAGTGTGATATCAATTTGAACGACAATCTCTACTTAGTAGCATAAATGAATTACCAAATAGTGACTGTGAGGTATTCAGAGCTTATTGGAGCAATCAAGAATTCCAATTTAAACAGCTGAAAGTTATGAAAACATTTATAGTGAAGATAGATTGAGATCAGGGTGTCTCCATGGACAAATCCTGAGCTATTCGTTTTCTTTCTTTCCTAGATTCCGAACAATATGTGAGAGTCATGAGTTAAAAGAAATAACATAAAACATTAACATAGATAGCGAAACACTTATTATATCAAGTCATAGCACTAGAATCCTGTAGCATTCAATGGTTCCAATCACAGCACGCACCAGTAAGACTCAATTCCTGTAAACTCCAAGCTTTATTTATAACATCCTTCTGCAAATTACCGCCGAGTTCTCATTTCTTCATAAGAGAACAACAAAACCAACAACAACCCCTTCAAAATTTGTGCGAGGGGGAATATATACAAATAGGTTTTATAAAATATCTAACTGCTGAGTCACTTGATACATTAACTATGCTCACCAACTTTACAAAATATCAGATAAGAAAGTTATTGCTAGTCTGAGTGTAAGATAAATGGTCTTTAATGTTGTCAGGCCTCTTCTTGACCTTTGGAAGAGAGTGAGTCGGTTGAGCGTTTCTACTTTAATGCTGAATGATGTGTCTTTATGCTCTGTCATGCTGAAGCTTTTCTCGACCCTGCTACCTGTAGCTGTCATTGCTGCTTTTGGTGGCTGAATCTTCATGCTGAGGTGGCTCATTCCACCTTTCGGTCATAGTATGTGTATCACACTTTCTGAATGCGATGACTTATATATTTTGATGACAAAATTTAGATGAAGCCTCTTGTTTATAATAATAATTGTATCATGGAGGCCCACCAATCCTGCGTAGGCAATTGATGCCTCAAAATTGCATCCATGGCCTCATCTGCCTTTGTGTATTTGTAGAAATTCAGAGGCGTTTCAAACAGATGGCTAATCTCATTCATAATAAAAAATAGATTCTCTATTCTGTCATAGAGACTTTGCCCAGATGCTGGCCCTGTTTCTGTGAGCTGCTTGATCCTTGGCTGATCTGATTAGTGGCAAATGTGTTCACTCTCTTTGCATTAACTTCATGTGATAGAAGTTTTCTTGCACTGTTGAGTAAGCTGGGGAGACCTCTACCCTGTAATGCAGCAAATTTGTCCATGAACCTGTTTACCTCTGTTTGCATATCTTGGCTCCTTCTGTCCAATGTCTGTACCAGGCTTTTCAGCGTGAGGACCCTCTTAATTAGCTGGATAGTCTCCATCCTGCTGGAGATCCCAATTGCTGCCAGCTGAGGGCCTGTCCGGTTATTGAGCATATTGATCATTCTGCTGGCTACCTCAGGCATATTGCCTAGAGATGCCCTTGCTCTATGCACTTCCCTTTGTGCTTTGCCTATGAGCTCCATTTGCTCATGAATGGTTTCAATGTATTGTCATTGGTCCATTATTGATTGGCCAATGTGGGTCCACAAAACTCTTCTGATCTCAGCCACCACTTTGTCAAGGGTGAGCTCCTTCTCCAGCTCTTTTATCCTTTCCTTGAGAGTTTTTATTTCTCTCCCTTTCTCAGCCACATTCTGCTTTGATTTATCATATTTCTCATTCATCTTGGCCAAATCATCCTTGGCTCCATTCATTTATGTCATCTGGGCTTCTAGGGCCTGGACCTCATTCAACAATTTCTGCATGTCCAGGCTCGGATCCTGCTCTGTAGACGGTGCTGTTGTTGATGTTGATGGTGCTGTTGTTGCTGCTTCTGTGTGAGGAGGAGTGATCTTTGGAGGATCCTCTAGGTTAATAACCTCTGGAGGGGGCTGAGAAGTCTGGCCTCCCTCTTTCTGCTGTAGGGCTGCCTGTAGTGCAGCCTCTGTGTCTTCCAGCCTCCCTTCTGTCCGCACTAGTTGCTTGTGCAGTGCTACCAGTAATGTGGCTATCTCTTGCTCTTGCTTCTGCTGAGAAACCTCATCTGTTTGGGGGTGAATGGTTGTTGGGAGCTTCACTTTCTTTCTTAGGGCTGCCAGGTCTACATCCCTTATCTTTAGCAGTGATTGTATGGCTTTGGGATCCTTGGTGTCATGCCCCAACTCTATAATTATATCTTCCAAAGACTTGATCCTGTTGTCTTTGGCCAGGGAGGATGCTTTCTCCAACTCCATTTGGGCAACTCTATTATTTAGGCTGTTTTCCAACCTTTTTTCCAACATTGCTTTGTCTTCCAATGTTGCATAGACCATTTCACCTGTTTGCTTATGAAGTTCTATTTGGTCCATGGGGTGAATGTCTTTTTCCAGAACCTCCAGGTTGGTTCTTATGTAGTCTCCAGCTGACTGTGGCTGCACCATGGTGGGCATGAAATGACTCATTGTCATTTTTACTTCTGAAATGTCATAGGCTGCCATGAGCCTATGCTGATTTGTGGGGGCCATCTTTAGCAACTGATTGTAGATTTGGAGCCTGAGTGGCTCATTTCTTCTCTTGATATCAGTAAATTGTTGCTTGATGCTTACCTCTGATTTTCTTTGATGACTTGAGGAGCTAACCTTTCCTCCAAGATTTCTCTCTTGTTCCCGCTGAAAGGAACTAGCAGATACCTCCATGTTTGGTGGGCCCATTATCACTAATTTCCCCATAGGCATTTCTTCCTCAAAGAGGGGATTTAATTTCTGCCTTTTCTCCCCTTGGTTCGTGGATGTGGTAACGGGAGTCTCCTGCTCTCTGTCCCTCTTCTTTCCTTTTTCCACCTTTTGTGGAGTTTGGAGCACTGAGGTTTCCACCATCTTGTCTTGCCTAGAAGGCATGTTCTCTTGAGCATGATGCTCAGTAGGTGTTGGGGCTTCAGCCATTTGTTCTTGCTGCATCGTCTGCCCCTCTTCTTGCTATTCCTCTTTTTCTAGTTGCTGCTCTGTTTGTTGCTCTATTGTAGGAGGTGGCTGTTCCTGTTCCACCTACTTGCCCTTACCTTTATTTGTTTCCTGTTGGGCGATTTCGGCTACCTGCTGATGGGCTGTGGAAGATGAGGCCGCTGCTCCAATTTGCCTCTGACAGGAGGAAGAGACCTGCCCACAATTTTCCAAGTCAACCTCTTTCTCAATATTACTTGTTTCTCTTCTTAGCATTTCTTCTTTGCTAATTAGCTCTTCTAAGGTGCCTTCTTTCCAGCTTAGGGCATTGGCATACTTTTGAAAGTGAGGTAGTTTCACATGAACATAGCACCCAATTTGTACTTAATTCTCCTAAGGGAAATGAAGTGATTAGGGTCATAAGGAACCCACTTGAAACTGGTTTGAAGTCTGAGGGTTTCTAGAATCCTATCAGCTTCCTTCCATCCTTCCTCCCTCTTATTGTACAAGAAGGGGCCCAGCTGATTCCTCACCTTTAGTTGTACCTTCTTGTTTTTACTTTGGAAATGGACAAAGTCAGCATTTCCAAACTGACTGAAGTACTCTAGGGAAAAGAGTCTCATAGGTACATATTTTGGTAGCCTATATGGATTCAACTCACAGCCATATATTCTGATTACTGTATGGTGTTGGTAGAAGTACCAATCACCAATGCTGTATGCCTTTGAGAGTTGAATAATTCTCTGCATTTCATCTGTCAATCTTGGAGGAGGGACACCCAACAACAAGGTCATAGCTGGATGAATGAATAGATCAATAAATTCACAATAGGTGTAAGGTGAATAAGGCAGAAGATGGCAAACTGAAGACCAATACACAACTGACCTTGGGCTTCCCTGAGCATCTAACTTTTTTAGAGGGACAGGGAAGGCATCAGGCTGATAGAACAAAAATAAATGATATATGTACCTTGTGTATTTAAACACCTTTTCCCTCTCTAGATTCATTAATTGCTCATGAATCTTATTGGCAATAAAAGTAGCAAAGTCATAATGTACAGCAGGAGGCATCCCTGGGGAGAAAATGGACAGCATTGCCATGATGGTTTCATCCATATCCTCGTATGTCCCATAACCCAGGATGTAACTGATCAAATGTACCATCATTTTGTCCAGCTCATTAAGATATGGATATGCTATGGGAAGGGCAGTGGTCATGGATTGATATTGTGGCTGAATGAATAATTGATTAACCCTGGCAATCTGATCATTGGACAATTTGCCCCCTTTTGTTATCAAGTCCTGGAGGGAGAGAGGAGTTAGGGGCTTTGTAGTATGAAAGTGGAGCATTTCATTGATGGCCTCAGGGGTGATATGGAACAATACTGAGCCTGAGGGGCTGAGGACGACTCTCTGATAGGGGTCATAGCTCGACATGCATTGTTTTATCAAGTATGGGAGGACATTGACTTGAGGGAGGTTGTAATTGTGTATGTGGGAATCCCAAATTCCTAAGGTGCTAGCCCCACTAAGATGTTGGGCCTTTAATTCATTCATCAGGTGAATATTAAACTTGGCTGTCATGGGCATGGAGTCTAACATCTGGTAATCTTTATCACCTAGGGCTTTCCACTCTAGCTCTCTCTGTGGGGCATTCAGTGGTTGAACATTCAGGACTATTGGCGTCTCCATGGCTAAGCAGTAGTTATGACTTGGTGCTTAACTGGTTTTAGCGGGCAGGAGACCACAAAGGGCTAATTTTGCAGAAGTCAAGCCAATTGTAAGGGTAAATGAGGTGTGACGATGGTGCATAATGCTTAACAAGAGTAACTTGATGGATTGCAGGAGCAGGCAACTCTGTTTTCCTGGTGAATTATGCTGTATAGGTTTACAGTCCATGAATGCGCGGAGAGAGTGGGAATTTGGGGAAGGGTGGCTATATATTGGCTCAGCAGGTGAAATTCAGCCCTGCACCTGTGAGCAATACTTGTTTTTCCAGGGATTTGCTGGCGAAAATAGGTTGTTTTACTTTTATGAATTCAGTTCCGGAGATATATGGATATAACTTAGCTCTAAAAGGTTGCTCTGGGTAAATACCTGGTGAATTGTCGGCAATGGTGACAAGTACAGGTGGGTTGTAGGCAACAACGCTCTTCAGGTCGATTTCAGCAGGTTGGCGGTAGATGGACGTAATTTTCATGCAAAGGAGAGCAATAGTTCTTTTAGTGAAAATGAGAAAAAACGCGAAAATCGGCTAAAATATGGACTTTTGGGTCATTGGCGCGCTTTTTGGATGACGTCAGCATGACTTCATCAGCTGGGGTCAGGGTCGGGTGATGTCAGCATGACGTCATTGGGTGACGTGGCAGTCTGTGATTGGTCCACGGGGATTGCGTAGGTGGCGGAGACGTAGGATCTCTAGCGGTCGGGGTGCTGATAGGGAGCCAAGGGGAAGTGACGTGGGCGGGTCGTGGCACTGGCGTGGGCAGCCGGTTTGGCAGGGTGGTAAGCGGGTTTTCTCGGAGCACCCTCTATATGGTCGTGGTATTGTCAGAGGGCGCTCCGAGAGAGTCTAGGGGGTGATGCATGGCGGAGGCCTGACGTCACCCTCTGACAGTTTCTCGGAAGGTATCCTTCGGACGCGGATGCTCGTCCGATATCATGTGGGCCGTCGGATGGGAGGGCCCAGATCCGACGGTCGACGGATCGATAACATGCGCGGGCAATACATAGTACGGGGAGGAATAAAATATGATTATTTCTTTAATTCGCGCCTGGCGGAAATCTTTGGAAAAGTGGGTTTTTCGGGTTTTTTGCATTTGCGAGTTAAATGGGCTTTTGCAAAGGTTTATTAACAAAGTGGGTTTAAGGCTATTAATCCGAGCAAATCTCGCATTAATCCCTAGGATTAATTCTTTGGCGCTCTCTCGGTTGCGCTCAAAATGTTTTTTTTAGCGCTTGAAGACCTTCAAAGTCATACATAGAGATATAATGCTCGGGGAAGGGGATACATAGATTTTTGGGTTTTTTCCAAGTTTTACATAGTAATAGGGGAATAGGGGGTATAGGGAGTTAGATAGTAATAAGTTAGTAGTTAATATGAAAGAAGGAGGTGGATGGGGGGGAATACTAAGTTTTTATGTGATCAACTTAGTTTTTTAGGAAGTAGATCAAAATGAAAAGAATATTTGCACAAGAAATGTGGCTTTTAAAGAAACTCAAAACCAACAAAAGACTTTGATTTTCTTTGTGTACATGGGTGGCATAGGGATGTTGGTCATGAATGTGATGGGGAAAACTAGAAGTTAGACATGCTTCATTAAGTTGCTGTAACACTGCTGTGAATAGGACATTTGCACTGGCATCATGTTTTTTACCTTTCCTTTAGGCTAGTGAAATGTCATGGACCAAGCTTTCTGCAACCCCCTCTACCTACCCACTCTATTTCCTAGCATTTTTTATTACTCCAAGGAGGGTGTACTTAGATTTGCAAACCCTTTTTGTGCCTTCTCTTTCCTTTGGTTTTTTCATTTGATTCTCTGTCTAATGCTACCCTTATTTCTTCCAAGGCCCCAGATTGAGAAGTTGGGAACCTTTTTCCTCTACCTATCTACTTTACCTGCCAAGATTGAGCTGTTTGGACATGTTTCTTTCTCTAATCTACAACAAAAAAAATTGAAACATGGCATGACCTAGCTTAGGCTGTTGAATCACCCATCCAGAAGTAGGGCATCATCAATCAAAACAAGTATATTTCCTCCACAAGAATATGAGATCTTTGCATCACCAAAGTAGATCATATTGGCACTTCCCTTGCCAATCATGAAAAATGAAACCTATTGGTATAGGTATCTAACATCTCCTTCAGATTTCTCTTCCAACAGTGCTTCTGGTTAATCTTCGTCGTTCATTCCTTGATACCAATCTACATGATTTAATCTGGATCATTCATTTCCTTCAACTTCATCCATTGATCTCCAATATCCAACGGCTCCTGTGTATTCATTCTTCATCTGTCCACTCACTTTGACTTTGCACCATTTCTTCAGTATTTTGTGGTCCTGGGGTTTTCTTCAGGGTGTTGGCCTTTCATTTTCCCACTACTCAACTCTCTCAGAGCTTGACTTTTATGAATTCTCACTTCACTATTATTCTTGGGCTTTACAACATAGTATATATATATATATATATATATATATATATAATTTCGGTTATGCTCTGTATAACCATTTATATTATGATTTAACTTGATCGCTTGGGTATACTGGCACCGATTATTTTATACTTGCTCCTTTATTGATTCCACTATGTCATTATCACTTCTTCCTCCTACTTTTATCTTTTTTGAAATATTTTAAAGTTCTTGAGTTTAAAAATGAATACTACAAGCAACAACAATGCATGTTACAATAGATCCATTACTTTCACCGCAATAGGAGGAGGAAGTCTCGTCATCCAGCATTGACTGATCACTAACTTCTTTGGAGCTTTCCCCAATGTCCTTTCCGACATAACCAAGTCCTACATGACAAGGAATTTCCTCTACTTGATGGGTTTCATGATGCCCTGGCCATTAATGCCAAGGCCCTTTCCTTGATAGCCCATCTTCTTCAATAGCTTGGACCTGATACCTGTAGTATATTTTTCAAATGCAGCGAAGTCATCATCAGGAAAAGTACATGGAATCGAAGAACTATTTTTTACCTCAAAGGGGTTAAGCTGCAATATTCCCAAGGCCTCGTTCTTTGTTTGTAACTGGCGTAACAACCTTTGTTTCTCCTCCTCTACTTCCCCTAGGAGCCTCCTTAAATTAGCATTTTCTACTTGAAGGTCTTGATTGGTCTACTTAAGTTCTTGGAGTCCTACCACATTGGGTTCCCTTTCCATATTTGGTACAATATCTATTGAAAATTTTACTTCATCACCTAAATCAGAACCTAGATCAATGGATCCATCTGTTGCTATTCCAAGAGTTGCAATCCTCCTTTCGTCATCGGAATTTGATCCCAAGTGAATGGGTCTGCTTCATGCAAAACCCATGGCCGTGACCTTCTCATCTTCCTCTAACTCAGATGTTTGATCTTGTCACATGGTGGCAATGGTTTTCTGCTTCTCCTTTCTATCATTTCTCTTTTGTCTTAACTCAGGGTGAAGTTTCCAATAATTCTCTTCATCATGTCCCTCTTTCGCACAACGTGTACAAGATAGTTTTTTCCCTCTCCTCTTGGTTGTTGTGACTCTTTTCTGGTGGTCATTTTTCACATGCATCTCACTACTTTCAAGATGCATGGAATTCACACTAGCCTCATTGATAGTAGCAAGTTCAAATATAATGAATTCCTTATGTAACTATGTAAAGAACCGATATACTTAGTTACAATCTCTCGTGAATCTAACGAAATTCTTAAATTAAATTCTTGTCTTCTAAAGTCTTCAGTAAAGTTTTGCACATTTTGACCTTTAATTTGCCTCAGGTGTTGCCATTCTATTGATGCCTTATGCTTATAGCCCAAAGGGTAATTTTTTTTTTTCAATGCAGACACAAAATTTGATGATGAGGAGAGAAGGTTACCCAGATTCATGTTGTCCTGCAATTTGGTCTCCCACCAAATGTGGGCAATGCTGCTTAGTTGAAGGGATGCCAACTGGAACTTTGCGTTGTCCTCTTCAATCAGTTGAATTCCACACTATACTTCAATACGTCTAATCCAATTGTGAAGATTTTCAACATTACTTTCACCGTTGTACATGGGATGATCAAATTTGACATCTAATTTAAGGAAGGTTTTCTTAGATGCATTTCTTGAATTCCTATGACGATGGTGAGAAGAAGAAGAGGAACTTTCACTTGCGAAAGGAGAAGGAGGGGGTTCTTCTCCACCATTTCCATGCACCGAATCTTGTTCTTTTGGATTTGTCTCTTCTGATTTCTCCATCCTTAAAAAGAAATTGATCGACCTTTTCTGCCATTGTATATAAGGTTTTGTGGTAATTTTTCTCCTCTTCATAATGAGCCTCTTCATCTGCCATGTTTCTCCTTCGATGTGCATTCCCCACCTCAGGATCGAAAGACTTTAGTTCTGTTCGTCTCTTCGGAGCCTATTTCTTGTTAGCATACAAACATGTAATTCACATCTACAAAGACCTGCTTCAATACCACTTGATCAAAGATCCTTTTCTTATAGATGTATTGAAGAATTACATGGATAAATTGTAGCTTAAACATAAAAATTTAATGTGCACATGAGAGAAGAGGAAAAACACATAAAAACATGAAAATAAGACAATTGGCTTGATAGTAGGGTTCATCCACTTTGGACTATATCTATGGGCCCTGCTCAATCAATGGGGAGGCCTTCATTCATTAAGTCGCAAGAGAAAGATGAAGTACAATCAACATTTACAAAAGGAGTCTTATACCTCCAATCTGGAAAATGACTGAGAAATGGAGAACTTTGTTGTAGAAACTGGCATCACCATTGAGCGCCTATTGCCGAGAGGTGAAAAATCGATATAAAACTTTCTGACTTCTGACTCTAGACCAAAACTGCCCAACCGGAAAATTTTGTTCACGCAAGGTTTCACCCCCTGCCATAGGCTTGCTCACTTGCTTTGTCTCAAATCCATGTCACGCTCTCATACAGGGACACACTATACAAATGAGTTTAAGTATGAGGTTTTCATCAGACTGCCCAATGGTGTTCATTTGGCACGTTGGGAAATAAATGAAAATCATTAAGGAGGGGTCGGGGGATCAAATCCCTCCCCCCCAATTTTATTACATAGCTGTTGCGTTGTTATACCGGGTGGTGGGTCCACTGGAGTAGTAGCCCTTCCCCATCCTTCCACCATCATTTGTATATATATAGTGTGGACTGGAGGGGCGCCGGGGTTGACAACCTACCCCCCAACATAATGTTGTGCGGTGGTTCTGAGGTTAGTGGGGTCATGGCCATCTGCCTCATTAATATATAGTTTTGGTTGTTACGGTTCCGTGGGTGGTAGGGACATGGCCACCTGCCCCATTTTTGTATATTTTATTAATTTTAAAAATAATATATGGTTCCACCAAGGGAGGTGGGGTTATGGCCTGCTTCCCTTTGAAAAATTTATCGAACCTTAGAGAATATTAGGCACATTTGCAGACACATATTTTTTCCTGAAAAACTGGCCAGTTTCCGGTGTCAGATTCTTGCCAAATTGCACCCTCCTTAAGCTTGCCACATGGGTAAGTCAACCCCAAAATTTGACTTCTTCTATCTTCTTCATATGGAATTATATTGGAGTGTAATTCACACCATTGGAATCAGAGCGAAGAACACTTTGCTCTGATGTCAAGTCAATCGACTTTCTGCCATTTTGAATTTTGAGCCTTTTTCATGCCACTTGTGTCTGGAGATCCACTTGGATCACTCAAGATTGCCAAAGAGACACTCAAAAATCCATGAAAAACAAAATAATTCAACCATAAAGGGAAAGAAAAGAAAAGAAATCAGAAAGTTGGGTTATAAATGAAACTGAAACCAATTCCTTGTTCTGGAAAACTAGAACAACCAAGAACTTCTGACAGGAGTCTTGAACCTAAAACGCAATCTGAAACCTCATTCTAAAAGCAATCCTAGGCCAACTAGGTTCTTCACTGAGAAGAAGATTTGGAATTAAAAAATTGCAAGAGAACACAGTTCTACTGATAGTGAATGACCAGAAAATAGAAAAAGTCACCAAGTAACAAACTGAACTAGGCAAGAGATTTTGAAAAATCAATTCAAAATTAGGTATACCCGACTGTGTAAAGGCATAGAGGCATGCACACACATTTCAAACATAGGAAACGCACGTATACGCAAGTCTATTTGAGGAAACAAGTGTGTATACAGTACTGTATCCCTAAAAGAAACGTGTATAGAAAGCTCAATTAAGAAAAACAAAAACTCAAGGCCTGATCCAAAAGATTAGACTGGATGCTTGAGAAACCAATAATTCACTCACATTGTAAAAGCAAGAAATCAAGAAAAGAAACCTTGATCAATAACAACCAACCAAAACTAGGAAAAACAAGAATGTTTTCCCCAGTGGAGTTACCAATTCAGTTGTGGGTGGAAGCACGCTAGGGTCTTCGGTTGAAAACCACAATAGAGTGGAGGGCATACAACATAAATAAAAACACAAACAAGTAGTATAAATGCTTAAACTACTGAAGTAGGAAGAGGAGGTATTACCCTGAGGTCTTATGTTTGAGGATGATCCTGAAAGGTCAAAACCCTCTGCTCCTTTTGATGCCTTTATAACCTCTAACTTATCCAAGAAAGGCATATACAACAATAGTAATAGAAATAATGTTCATGATATATGTGTTAAATCATATAAGTAGGTAAGAAAATGAGCATTAACATAAGATTCATAAGAAAACTATAACATAGATTAATGCATAAACACAATAAATATCAGGAACAAAGCACCATTTCTTTATTGATGTAAGCTAAATGAAATGTGGAAAAATACAACCTGAGTCTTCCTCCACGTCCAAGTGGAACTTTCCTCTAGACCCATCCTACCTAGGCCTCAATAATCTTCCTCCATCGATAGACACAAGGATATCATAAAAGTGATGAAGGACATCTCAAAGAAGGAAACAAAGGTTTCCTATAACTTGGGAGTGCAAGAGGCACACAAATTTCTTCAGTATTAATCAAGGATGTAATCAACTATAATATCAGTATCTCATCTCTCCTCCCCTTAGGCATTCCTATGGAGGTTTATTTATACTTCTCCAAATTAGTTTTTTCAGATGGACCACGGGCTATAGTATGTGAGTAACAGGTAAAACCTGTAAACTCCACCCAAAGTTAAGGAGATTATATATTTTTTAGTGTTTTAACACATATACACGGATTGGGTATAGACTGACCCATAGGTTCACACTTTTTATACATGGTAAATTAGTGTATGTGAAGTAAAACACTTTCTTTTAGAATTTGGACCAAGTCTAGAAAGGAAGGGTTGTCCTAGGCCATAACGAGAGCATCAAATCTACAAAGAGTGGTAAATGGTGCTATAAAAACTAATAAAAGAAGAAATAAAATGGAAAGTGATATTTAAGAAGGGAAATTACTAAGGGGGCGGGGGGGCTGAATTAGTAATTTATTTCTTTATTTCTACTCACCTTATATTCTTCTTATGCAATTAATGACTTATGCATGTTCTCAATAGTTATTGTATTTCTTTTGCAGATTTCAAGGACAACAGTTTGCTAATATGTCTATCAACACTACGTTGCATTCATACAAAATGCAAAAATTAACACATGAAGACACCAGATATAAGTGGAAACCTCGAAGGGAGAAAACCACGAACTCGTAGGCTGAAAGTGATGTGAAGGCAAGTTGCTACTCCTTTTTACATCAGAATTTTTGTAGGCTCCTACCTACAAGAGGCTCCTTCCTCATTGGAAGCTTCAAGTCCCACTATTTTTCTGGAGGTTACAACCTACAGGAGGCTCCTACCTCAACATGATACAACATGTTGTTTCTTAAGCTGCAACATAGAAAAGAACATAAATTTCTCAGGTCATAAGTGTTGGTTAGTCATATCCAATTCTACTGTCAAGTTTTCTGTTGAATTTCTCCTTCTCTTTAAACTTATTCTTTTCTTCTACTGTTCATCCTTTTATGATGCTGACCAGTTCCATACATAGTAAAAAAGGAACAATGTTCGATTCCACATTGTTTATTTGATAAGCAAGCCCTCTTCATTGTTTATATTCTTTGGAGGAATATGAAATGAAACATAGTCTCTTGGACTTCCAAAACTGTTCACAAGCTCATCCTTTCTTTTTTAGTTCGGAAACTTGTTTGTAAAAAGAAATAGAGATGAATTAGCAACTCACTCAGAAATAATTACAAGAGATAAATCAAATTTGGATTATATACATTTTTTGTTCAAACAATTATATGTATTCTAGCTTTTGTCTCAATGTTTAGCTTTCATAATGATTAGCATAACATTTTCCCTTCATATCGCCTTTAGCCTTTTATATTCAACAAAAATTATCAAAATTAATAAAACAACATAACATGACATCAATGCCAACATTCCCAACAATCTCCCCCCCTGGCATTGATGGAAACTCATTCGTCCTCCTTTTGTCCTTAAAAGGTATTTCTCCATGCTGGCCATAAACTCTACTTATTTCACATTGTTTCTCATAACCTCTCCTTACCTCCCCCTTTGACATCAATGGCAAGGGGTTAGCCTATAACAGTGTCCTTATTGTAGTTGTTATAATTTCATTAATGTTATATAACCTGCAATGTCTTGTTCTGGATAAACAATGTTGACACTATCATTGATTGAATGATACTTGATTGACATTACTCGAAATAAGATTCATAAATGATTGAATACAATAAGATATTGTTGTGAAAACATTCTAACAAATGTTGCACATATTTTGTTGAGAGAACACTATGTATGATATTATGAATCATAGTCACCAAAGAATAAGTGCATTGCATCATTAAGTACATGAGACATTGAATATGTGAGGCAAGTATTTGAGGATGTAACTTCATAACCTTATATGTAATAGGCAATAAATATGCAAAAATAAACATTGAACCATTGCAACAACCCTAAAAATACATTTCATCTGCATTATGTATTTTTAAACCATATTTTTTTTTTATTAAATATATATAGTGCTTCATTGATTCCAAAAAGTTCCCTAACATGATAGCCACAAAAATTGTGATTGGTTTCCACCATAATCTTAAAGTAATGGATGATTATTTCTTTTATTGGGTATTAAATGAATGTTTCAAATGTACAACATGAATGTTGCCTCTAGTTGCCTCCCATTAGTAAGAAAAAATTGCATGCACCATTCCACCAGTTAATGTTGCAAGGTTTGGAGCAATATCTGCCATTTTTTACACAAGATAAGAATGAAGTTGCTTTTGACATTCTGAAAGTTATATAATCATTTGTGCAAACCACTCAATGTTTATGAAGTCAATTGCAAATATGTCTTGACCCATGGAATTGTTTGACAAAGTGGACTTGTCCTTCAAATATGGAATTGTTTGACAAAGTGGACTTGTCCTTAACATATTTAATTACTCTTGCATATATATAGTTGTCATTGATGATCCTCACCAGCATGGAAAAATACCATGAGTACCACTCCCTTATTCATGTCTTTGTCCAGGTTATCTAGAAGACTAATGGCTACATTCTTATTAAATTATGTGATTCCATATAGGGATAATACCATATTAAATAATTTGATAACTTGAATAAACTCTTTCATTGACCAACTTGTATGTTGATATGGAATAGCTTGTGCAACTTTATTTAGGCAGACATCATGGTTGGAAAAGATTGGCTATCTCAAAATAATCGTTGGAACAATATTTCTGAGTTTTTCTTACCAGAAGATTGGTTGATTACTTCAACATCATTACGTCTTCATGGAAGGGACTACCCCACGCACAAGCATCAATATATTTGGAATGGTTCATGCATTATGCAGAGACCGCAGTAAAATACTTTCAGATTTCTGTAGGCTTCTCGCACACCGCTCACTGTTTACCATGTATATTTCATGCTCGACTGCAGACTCCATATCCTTGACTGTAGACTCCGTCTCCTCCTTACGATCCATCTCCTCCACTACAGACTCCATCTCCTCGATTTCATCTCCTTACGCTCCATCTCCTTGATTGAAAACTCCATCTCCTCGACTACAAACTTGATCTCCTCATTATGACAATTGTAGACCTCATCTCCTTGAATACATACTTCACATTTGATGCTTCAATGCTCCATTACATCCCAGTAGCTGCACCAAGGATGGCGCAACAGTTTCAATGATCCAGTTTTCAAAAATAAGATCTTTACATCAGATCAATATTCAACATGTTGAAGAGAAATAACAACATTGTTGCAAAGATGCAAAATGTTTCAAACTACTGCAAACGTGAAAACTATTGCAAAGACACAAACCATTGCATACCACCACTGATCATATAGATAGAACCTTTGAGATCGACACTACCTCTACGGCTTTCAACATACCAAACTTGCTACTGATGCCAAAAACACTAATGATGTCTTCAATAATCAAGGATTATACTCCACCACTCATAATCCATGCATTGAAATCAATAGGAGTAAGCAGATTTAAAACATGTAATGTTGATTGAATACACTTCCAAAAAAAAAAACACCAATCAACATAAGTTTATGTCCATATTTGTCTACCGCAATCCATGTAATATTTTTCTTAATCCTAATTCATGTAATATGAGAAAATAAATTGATTCAAGCTTTATGCACATAAATCAGTAGGAGTATGCACTTAACGTTTTGACAAGAATATTGGTGCTTTGTGCCAAAAACTCGCTATGTGAATTGAATACAATTCTTAAGAAAACCAATCAATTTCGAATTCTAAATCTCTATAGTTTTGAATTCCTCAACCGAAAGATAGCTACTATTTGGAGAGGCCAACAACTTGACCATATAAAGGATTTTAATCGTTTGTTATTCTATCAAAAAATTCTTTTTGATGGGAAGAAAGAAATATGCATTGAGGTAAGTGCCTAGGGCTCAAAACCCTAATTTAACGCTTTGATGAAATATTGATAAAAATATTCCCAACAATGCTTTAAACAACATTATTATTTAATAATACATTGAATACCTATTTTGTAGCAATAATAATGATAATGAATGCTTGAATGCCATAATAACCACAAATGTCACTGTAAATTGGTGATTAATGTGAAGGAAAAAAAATTGAATAGAAAATAAAAATGTTGCATATAATTATTCCTCTGTGAGTTATTATTATTATTATTATGTTGCACATAATTATTCCACTGCATCGTATTTATGTGTACTTTATTATTTTGGTACATTTAATTATTCCACTGCCTCATATTCCTTTGTACATTATTACTCTATTGCAAACAATTATTCCACTCTCTCAAGTGATTTCATCATATCACAGGGAATTTTAGTGCTGCTCCTATCCACTAGTTGTCAATGCTAAGTATGGTCCTCTCTTTTTTTCCCTGACATCTCTGCTCTAGTAAAAATTTTTACCTTCATAATTGCAATTTGAACGTTACTCTTCTTTTTCCCTTGTGTTACTCTCCTTATCACTATTCATACATTATCATGATATATTGAAATAATTTTGAGCATTGGGTTCTCTTTAATGGATGCCAATTTTCCTCTTTGTGCTTACTTTCTTTATTTTCATGGGCTATTATGTATTCCCTCCTCCCCCCCCACCCTTTTTATTTTGTGCAGGAAAGTGATTAATGCTTGGTGAGTCCTTTTTCAATGGCCTTTACTAACAATATCCTATTTAACATTTTATTGTTATTTGGATTCTCTTGGAGTTGAATGCCCAGAAACTGCATCTGAATTGCTGTAGAGAATTTTTTTGACAGAACAATGTATTTTAATGTCTCTTCATTTGTTTGTTATGAGATGTATGAGATTTGATTTTTGAATCTCGTATGAACATGGATAATGTTTTCTTTATAAAATTTCATTTCTTCTTTTGTAGGATTACTAACTCTTGATTTACTCTTTCAGGGGAAGTAATTTGATCTTCTTCCACTCACATGGAAATGCTTTTAGAAAAATTCTTCATAATTCACTTTGATCATGTAGCATCAATATTATCTCAATCCTTATGGGAATAGTAATGAAGCTGAAGTGTTGCAATTGTCTGAGGCATGGTGTTTCAATCACCCATGGCCTTCAATTTGTAGAGACATTTTTATGAATTTTATTTTTCTTTTGTAGTATAATACATTTGAATGTCGATTTCTGCATTGAGTCCTTCAATATGATTATTTGAAAGAGATTTCTCATGAGATATTTGATATTGCAAAGTCCTATTTTTCTTCAAAAATATGTTGCCTCTTTGAAATGAGATTGATGAGCAAGGATAATTTCTATTTTCTTTCTGTTTTAAATGGAAAATGCTCTTATTGCAATTTATTTGAACTTTCATCATTTGTTGATAAATTCATTTTTCTTCTTCAAGCATTCAAAATAGTGATCAAAATAACAGTCTTGAAGGATTTAATGAAATCCTAGTGATGCAGTGAAATTGGTACAATAGTTGATTACTTGCTGATATAGAAGTCTTCAGATGCATATTGCCAATAATAAGCTTTTGGTGTAGATCTCATGATTCTTGATGATGAACACATCTATAAGCCAAACAAAAAATATATAAAGTATGCTCCTCCGCTTGATGGAAGTATCTTTTCTCTTGCTTCCATTTTTATATTTGGATGGCTCCCAAAATTTATACATCAAATCTTTAACTCGAATCATCACAATGTTTATTGGTGCAATCAGAGAATGAATAATCTTGAGAAAAATTGATGATGCAATATTAGAGTAAATTATGCTTAACTTTCAACATAATGTGAATAGATACCAAATAGATATGAAATTGTCTTAACATTACTAGTACTGTGTCTACTTGTAGAAATTTATTTACAAATTTATGCATATGTGAAAAGATTTCATTGAAGAATGGGCTTTTGAACATTGAACCTGATTGATGTTCATAAATCCTAGGAAATATAACTTGATTTCCCACTTTAATGATGCTTTTGTTCTTCTGACCTCTTTAACTACTTCAAATTCTTTTCATGATCATAAGCTTTGCATTCCTGTTCGTTACTTCCTACTCCAATAATCTCCCGCTTAGATCATGCTCAAATTTCATATACTTTGCAGTCTTTTAGGTTCTCCTTTTGAAGACAAATTAGTGAAGAGATTGTAGAGGTACTATTCGTAGCTTGCTTATTAGATATTCAAATGGTTCTTTAGCAAAGGATTTTGTAAATATGTCTGTTATTTGTTCCTTTGTGGGTATGTACTCCATCTTCCCTATTTTCTCAACCACTTGTTCTTTGAGAAAGTGGTACTTTATAGGGATATGTTTAGGCTTTCAATGAAGCAAAAAATATTTTGAAATCCTTAACACTTGTATTGTCGCACTTGATAGCTATATGTTCATTAAAATTTACCTTCATGTCTTGAAGTGTTTGTTTCATCTAGAATACTTGAGTGAAACATGTTACAACTACTATGTACTTAGCTTATACAATAGATAGAGATATTGATGGTTGTTCTTTTCTTAGCCATGCCAACAATGATTTTCCTAGATAGAATGCACCATTGCTCATAATTTTTATGTCATCCACATATCTCACCCAATCTACATCTATGTATGTTGTCAAAGTGAAACTCGTCACCTTTAGGATACCATAGACCATAGCTTGTAGTCCCCTTCAAGTACTTGAATATTCTTTTTTCTGCTAACAAATGGCTTTGTTTGGGTGTTGATTGATAGTTTGCTACTAATCTGACTTCCAACATTATATCTGGTCAAGAATTTTTTAGGTATAACAAACTTCCTATAATAGATCTATTTTTCTTTTGGTCCACATCAGATGATTCATCATATACACATAGTTTACATCCAGTAATCATGTGGGTTGAGACATGTTTACAGTGTTCCATACGAAATATTTTCAACATATCTCTTAGATATATCTCTTGAGAAATGAATATGACTCTAGGGTTTTGTAGGATCTAGAGCCCTAGGTAGAAGGTAAGTTCTTTGATCATAAACATTTCAAACTTGGTGTTCATCTCTTTAGAAAACCATTCTACTAGATGATGCTTATTACTGCCAAACATATTATAATCCACATAGACAACTATAACCAACAATTAATCTCCATCCACCTTAATGTATATATTACTATCAGCTCCTCCTCTCTTGAACCCCTATTTTTGAAGGTACTTGTCCAGTCTAGAGTACCAATCCTGTGGTGCTTGTTTAAGATGACATAGTGATTTCTTTAACCTGCATACATAATTAGGCTTCTCTACCAATGACAAAGCTTCAGGTTATTCCATATAGACTTCTTCCTCAAGATCACCATTTAGGAAAGCATATTTCACATCCATTTGATACACCTTGAAATCATTATAGCATGCAAAGGCCAAAAACATCTTGACTACCTCCAAGCTCACAACTGGTGCAAAGGTTTCTTCATAATCAAGTCCTTCTACTTGTGAGTTTCCCTTACACACAAGTCTAGCTTTTTTTATAAAAACATGACCTTGTTCATTCATTTTATTTTTGGAAACCCATTTTGTGCCAATGATATTCTTTCCGACATGTCTAGGTGTTACTTCCCAACTCTCGTTTTTATCAATTTGGTATAATTCTTCATTCATAACATCTATCCAAATTTTTTCTTTACTTTCCACGTCAAATCTCTTTGGCTCTATGTATGAAAACATAGCTATATGACCTTTCTCGGACTTTTCTGCTAGTTTTCTCCTTATTTGTACTCCTTCACTTTTATCTCCAATAATTTGATTTTCAGGGTGATTCTTTTGAGTGTATCTTGAAGGAACTTTTGGATGAGTCATAGTATCTACTAATTACTCATCTTGTATTTCATTCTCCTTATTGACATGATGACGATGGTTTGGAGGATTGATAAACCTATTTTTTTGTTCTTATTAGCTAGCTCTTCATCAACATTTATGTCTATGCATTCCACAATCTTGTGCAGTCTTTTATTATAACACCTGTATCCTTTACTTTTTTTTGAATATCCCAAGAATATTCCCTCATGAGATTGAGCATCAAACTTCCCCATCTTCTCATCATAATTTTTGATATAACATTTACTTTAGAAAACTTTAAAATGCTTGATTGTTGCTGGTTTTGCGTGCCACAGTTCATAAGGTGTCTTGTCACAATTTGGTCTAAGACGTGCCTTATTGAGAATGTGTACTTCCTTATTCACTGTTTCTTCCCAATAGGTTTGGGGAATGTTTCTTTCTTGCATCACGACTCTAGCTATTTTCTGAATCGACCTATTTTGTCTCTCTATGACTCCATTCTATTGTAGTGTGTCTACAATAGTATATTGTTTCTTTATCCCACATTCCTTACATAGGTCTGCAAACTCATATGATGTATATTCAGCTTGTCTGTTTGATCTTATGCACTTTATTTTTCACCCTGTTTGATTTTTTGTCACTGCCTTAAATGTTTTGAATTTCTCAAATGCTTCTGACTTGTATATGAGAAATGCCACCCATGTTAATCTTGAGTAGGCATATATTACCAGGATGAAATATTGTTCTCCTCTTGGTGCTTCTGTTTTGGAAGGCCCACATAGATCCATATGAACTAGCTGCAAGGGCTTACTGCTTGATAGTTTATCTTTGACTTTGAATGATGTTCGTTTTTTTCCCCATCTAATAGGACTTGCCAAAAGTATTTTGAGGCCTTTTATTGTTGGTAGATCTGTAACTAATTTCTTCTTATTATTGGTAGATATCTAACTAGATCAAAGTTGAGATTCCCCAATCTCCTATGCCATAGACAGGATTCATCTTATTTTCTGATGTAGCATTCCTCATTCTCTTATTTCAATATATATACATTATTCTTAGTTCAAACTCCTTTAGCCAAAAGCTTCCCTGTAGATATTGACCTAATTTCACAGTTTTGAGCTCTAAAAAGAACATCATAGCCTTTGTCACACATCCAACTTACACTCAAAAAATTATGTTTTAGATCATCTACAAACAATACATAT
Organism: Pinus taeda; assembly: GCA_000404065.3. Classification (NCBI taxonomy): domain Eukaryota; kingdom Viridiplantae; phylum Streptophyta; class Pinopsida; order Pinales; family Pinaceae; genus Pinus; species Pinus taeda. The sequence goes on along the minus strand of APFE030928509.1, from coordinate 93,483 downwards.
TGAGCCTTTGCTATTCCATTATTTAAACAGATTGTACCCTTTCCTTTAATTCTACCTGCTTCATTATTACCGAATGTGACATTTCAAGTTTTTTTTTTATTGAGGGAAAAAAACTTGCTTTCATCTCTTATCATATGTCTAGAGTAGCCACTGTTGACGTACCATTTATTATTTTGATCTTGAGCATGCAAAACTAAGTCACACTTGTCAGGTTTCTTTTCTTCTACCTTCTTTCTCCATTGCATGCATCCAATTGTTTTAACATTTGTGAATCCATTCTTTCTCATCTTAAAATTTCCAAAATAAATTCTTCTGACGTAAGCTCTACAATTTATGGCTTTTTGTCCAAATTTTTTGAACTAATAACAATATCCATAAAGAAAATATATGTACCTGATAGAGAATGTTGTTTGCAAATCTAACCAACTTGACGTTTTTTAAGCATGTCTTCTAAAAAAGCGAGGTTTTTGATAGGTTGTGTATTGATTGTCCATTTCTTTTGCTTCCTATAATACACCAACAATGTCTTCTTGTAGTTGTTCTCTTCATGATGAAATGTTGCTCAATTATTTTTTTAGATTGATGTGAGTTGTCATCCTCTCTCCTAGCAGCACTTACAAAGGTAATTGTCCTTTTATCCTCTTCCTTAGATTTACTGGATTCTCCTTCATAACCTAACCTTGTCTTTATGAGTGTAGACATTTGAGAATTCAATATCACATCCATTTTTTTAGATCCCTTTGTGTATTGAATATTTATATTTAGTTCAGTTTGAGCCTTCTTTAATTTTTCTTTAGGGATACCACCTCTTTCTCCAATTTCTCACACTCTTGGTTTTTCTCTTTTATCTGCTACGGTAAAATATCTTCTACCTTCTTTGCTTCTTCAAGTTCACCTTTCAACTTGATAACGTCTTCTGCATTCAATTCTTCCTTTACATATTTTAATAGGATATCTTTCTTCTTTCTATTCTTAAGTTTAAGCCTTTCTATTTCATCTAGGGCACTAATTAATTCCGCCTCAAGGTCTACCTCACCTTCCTCTTCTTCTTCATATTCCTCACAGTCATTTTCAAGTTCTTCCAAGGCCATTAGTATAAATTCACTTGTTCCATCTTCACTATCAGATTCGTTAGAGCTTTCATATCCACTACTATCTTCTTCAACATAGAAATTTTTCTTTTTGAATTGTCTCTCTTTCTGTATTTTCTTAGACTTGTTATTCTCTTTCCCTTTAAAATGATTTTCCTCTTTCTTAAAAGAGAATTTTGATGCATAGTGTCCCACTCTTCCATAATCAAAACACTTCAAGTTTTCGTTTATACTTGTGCCTTTCTTCAAACTTCTGATGAAAGTTTCTTCTTCTTCATTAGAACCTGAGCATGATGACTCCTTTTCTTCTGTGGGCTTCTCTGCCTTGAAATCTACCACTGTACTAGTTTCATTTCCTTTTGGAATTCTCATCTCATACATTTTCAAAGATCCAGATATTTGATCTCTGTTGAAGGTATCAAAGTTTGATGTTTCTTCTATAGCTGAAACCTTAAGATTGAATTTAGAAGGTAACAACTTGAAAATTTTCTCAACTTTTACACTTTCGTTGATTGTTTCACCTAGACTGAGCATGATATTCAAAACTTCATCAACTCTTAGAGATAATTTAGCTATATCTTCATCTTCATTCATTCTCAATGTTTCAAACTGAGTTTTATACACTTGTAGCTTGGCCATCTTCACCTTTTTATTTTCTTCATGCATATTTTCTAATTTATCCAAAATACCTCTAGCTATCTCACAATGCATTACTTTGATAGATTTACACTCACATAGACCGCTCAGAAGTTCATTCATAGCTTTTTCATTAGCTACAAAGTTTAGTTTGGAATCTTTATCTCTAGTTGATCACTAGTTATTTCCTTTGGTTCTTCGTACCGCATCAATATAGTAGACTACACTTCTACTCCTAGAGACATTGAATATGTCATCATTCTTACTTTCCGGAAGGCATAGTTTGTACCAGTAAATAGAGATGCCTTATCTATTGAACATCCTTCGTAGATAACCATTTCACTTACTTAGTACCTCCTTCCAGTTTCTAGATTGATACAAAACGAACTACCTCTAATACCAATTGATATTTAAGAAGGGAAATTACTGAGATGGCGCGGGGGGGGGGGGGTTGAATCAGTAGTTTATTTCTTTATTTATGTTCAAGTTATCTTATTCTCATGGAGTTAATGATTTATGTCTGTGCTCAAAATTAGTGTATTTATTTTGTAGATTTCAAGGAGAACAATTTGCTGATATGTTTATCAAGACTACATTGCATTCATACAACATGCAAGAATAAAACACATGAAGACACTAGATATAAGTGGAAACCCCAAACTCTTAGGATAATAGTGATTTGAAGGCAAGATTCTACTCTTTCCATCATATTTTTTATAGGCTCCTATCTATAATAGGTTCCTACCTCAACAAAAGATTCAAATCCCACTTGTTTTCTATAGGCTACAACCCATAGGAGGGTCCTACCTCAACATGCTACAACATGTTCTTTTTCAAGCTGCATCATAGAAAAGAACATAAATTTCTCATGTCATAAGTGTTGGTTACCTCATATCCAATTATGTTGTCAAGTTTTTTGTTGAACTACTCCTTCTCCTTACACTTCTTCCTTTATGCTACTGCTAATCCTTTTATTGTGCAGACCACTTCCATACATAGTAAAAAAGGAACACTATCCCATTCCACATTGTCTTTTTTATAAGAAAGCCCTCTTGGTTGTTTGTTTTCTTTGGAGGAATATGAAATGAAACATAGTCCCTTAGACTTCCAAAGCTACCCACAAGCTTTTCCTTTCATAAAAAAAGGAACACTATCCCATTCCACATTGTCTATTTTATAAGAAAGCCCTCTTGGTTTTTTGTTTTCTTTGGAGGAATATGAAATGAAACATAGTCTCTTGGACTTCCAAAGCTACCCACAAGCTTTTCCTTTCATTTTTAGCTCAAAAAATTGTTTGTACAAAGAAATAGAGCTTAATTAACACCTCATTAAGAAAGAATTACAAGAGATAAGTCAGATTTGGATTATATACATTTTCTGTTCAAACAATTATATGTATTCAAACTTTTGTCTCAATGTTTAGCTTTCACAATGATTAGCATAGAATTTGCACTTCACATCAATTTCAACCTTTTATATTCAACATAAATTATCTTCAGTGATATTAGTAACATCAATAAAATTTATGAACATTAATAAACTTGACATCAATGCCAATATTGCCAATAGAAGGGCGCACCTATTTGAAAAATGCATGTACACATCGAAAGGAGGAGAAATCGTGAGTGTATATCTAGATATCTGGGTTTTGACAAATTGTAGTAGTACGAATTATATTTGGTAGTGGGTGCATGAAAAAGTAACGAGAAAGAAAAAGCCAAATCCAATGCGTGAGAGAACATAAACAATCCTAATAGAAATATTTCACAACCACAAATGTTGAATTTCAATTGATAGGAAAACAATACATCAGTTTGAGATTTCGAATGGGGCCAAATACAACTCAGAAATATATTTGAGTGCAGAAAAAGGTGCCATAATAATAATTCGAGTTTAACTAGGAAAGGGACACCTTGAGGCGCAACAGAAAACACATCTGAGTATGAGAGAAGTAATCATAGTTAATTTTCAAACGTTTACATTGTACCATTGAAGAACAATAATATAAGTTAAACCTCCTTTATAAAGTAAATTGAGAATGAAATTTTCCCTCGAGAATATTACAATCATCCACAGTCAATTTATAAACAACTTAAACGATTGAGGCAATCTATTTCATATTTTGGTATATAGAAACTCCTATTAACGCATTGAGTAAATTGACACTATAACTAAGTGAGTTTCTAGCATAAATTGGATATGGTAAGTGTGGAGAATGAATATTTAAAAAATAAATCACTTCACATTTGAAGTATCATGGAATCTTGTTTCTATATATAGTTCACAAGCAATTAGAAATAAGAACCTTGCGATGGGGCCTTTCGTCTAGTTTATTACAGCTTACATTAGAGAAAAGAAAAGAAAGGAGATACAAATAACAGTCATGAGTACTCCAAATTGAATTCCCACACATAGAAAGCTTTGGGAAAAAGAAAATAGACCATTGGATATACAGAGAATACATTCCAATACTATAATAATGAAGTTTGCCAATAAACCAACCCTTATGGGAGGATATCTTGGCTGAGAAATTGTTATGCACATACATATACAACAGTGGAGACGCCTTACCTTAAGGCACATAGAATGACCAGATTAGCAGCGAAAGCATGAAACAAAACAATGGCAAGTTAAGGGGTTGTTAGTGGAAAGAAGTTACTTCATGGTGTGGAGGAAAAACAGAGCCCTGATACCATATTATCTCCTTACCAGTAGACAAACGATCAAAGAAATATGAGAAAATACTGAGTAAAGAAGTGATCGTTCAGACAATTACAGGGTTTTGGAAAAAGAGAAGACCATTTTTAATACCCATAATAGAGGATACACCTCTAGGTTCCTCTTTTCCAAGAAGATAAAAACACCATTAATATCATCAATTCGGGCCTATAATGATGCTTAAAATTGTTGGATACTATTCAATAGAGGATACGGAGAAAAAAAATGGACATGTAGAGACCTTACAATTAAAGAAAACCCCAAACTCCTAGGTACCAGAAGACTCTGAAAGACTATAGTTGGGATGAAAGAGGTTATTTTTTTAATCACATAGATTGGTAGGCCTTTTAGAATGAAAATGCTTGGAAAATAAAAAAAGGTTCACCCAAAAATTCGCAAGGAGAAAACATATCTTTTCTAGTAGACTTGAGAGAAAAAATGCAAACCAGTGATTGTATAAAATAAAACTCACATGTGGAAAATGCATTGAAACCATTGAACAGAGACAACTGGGAGTTGTCTTAGCTAACTAAAGTGAGACCTAGTGTCTATACTCGAAGGCTTTGCATTAATACAAAATAAAGCATATACTACTATAAACAAATCATAGAGAGGAAACACAAAAACAAAACATAACATTGAAATTACTAGTCGTTCGGTGCAGATGGTCCAATGAAGAGAAGGGATGGCAGCGTCACCATACCATCGAGTAGAGGGGTTCACTTGTAAAGCCCTTACTTTTCCTCCTATTGGTGAGCTACCAGATTAACACCAAGCAAAATGAAATGGAAAGGACACGAAAGGGTTAGTTAGGTTTCAGTAATACATGCTACACCATCTGATAACCCTCGAATCATCTTGACTGTTCATAGAGCAGGTCTAGATTCCCATGTGAATATCACATGGCATAGGTTGTTGTGGCGAGCCCTGATTCATTACGTAATATTCTAGAAGTACAATACCTCCACCACCTTAATTTCCCAAGTATTAATTACATGAATATGGAGATATGTTGTGGTAAATGGAATTATCACCAAACAAACTAACATGCAATATGTGCTAAAATTTTATTCTAAAGCAAGTGTGGCCAAGGGATTAAGGTGGGGGGGGGGGGGTTAGGAATTGAGACCATTCTCTCCTAGGGGTCCGACTTATATATTACGATTATATAGGGAAAGAACATTTTTGGGAACATTATATAAACAAATTAAAAAATAGAGGAGGGGAGGGTGTATTAACGTTAGTCAACAAAGAAATCAATATCATGGATTGTCAAGTTCACAATGAACCAAAAGTAATAATCAAAATGTAATAATAATGAGGATAGTATAAAAAAAAATACATTATAAATGAGCAATGTGACAATCTTTCTAAATTTAATTAATAAATATTGTTTATGATAAGCCATAAAATTACAAGAAAAAGTGGTAAATGATAAAATCACTTACCAGATAGTTAGAATATAGTTAATCCTCTCCCTAGAGATAAATACTCATAGTTGGGAAAAGGAAGCTAAGAGGATGAGGGGCAAGAAAAGTCGAGGAAACCTTGTGAACTTGGTAATTTCTTGGAGGGGGTCCAAGGGAGGAGAATAAAGATGTAAGCTTGTGACCCTTAGACAAGACATTATTTAGGGAGGCAGGACACCACCAGTTGAGGATTATTTAGATGGTTGGTTAGTGGAATCCCAAAATGTAGCCTAGGTGCTTAGTTGAATTTCTAGAATCGGAATTGGTTGGGGTCAAGGAGAATATTGGAACAGATTAGTTATATTCACTATTCATATAATGTTTTTGAAAGTGAAATAGCTCGGGGGGAGTTTTGGAAGTGGATATTGTATTCATTGGTTGGGTGGAGCACTCTTTTCCTTGGATATTGTGTGGATGGTTCAAACAATTAAGGAAAAATATAAGTATCATATGTGTGTTTCGTGATGATTCCTTTGAGATGAAATTTGTTTCTATAGGTTGCTATGGCATAAATTTTCCTTACTCATACATAATAAAATTTTGTAGTAAACTAGTGATTGATACAATAAATGGAAAATATGCAAGTTTAAGGGTGAGTTAGATTAGCCCTCGGGTCAATCTAGGCAAGCACCAGTAGCCTACAAGAAGTTCTAAGCTCAACCGAAAGGACTGGAGAGGGTAGGTAGGTCCATTTCCAGACCCACACACATTACTCCAGACCCAAAACATAATTATAAATTAGAGTTATCTTAAAATTCAGTCTAAAATGAATGAGAAAGGAAATTGTCACATTATTAAGTACATAGTAAAATTAAAAAGACATCATAAATAAATTATTGTTTGGTTTAAACTATTTTGTATGGGTTAGTTCCACCCTAGATCCAACTGTTGTCAACTGGCCTATAATAGTTTCAAACTATACTTATTTAATTCAAATACAGAGATAGGTCATGGGAGCTAGGAGCCATCAAACCCTATACTTCAATAAAATATAAGAATATCATTATTTAAAAAGTAAGGAAACTTAGCAAGAAAAATATAACGAAAATTGTTTTTTGTTGAAAATAACCCCATAAACTCTTCACACTAAACATCAGTATCTTAATGACAAGAAATAAAATTTGCAGGGACATATTCATTAGACAACCTAGAAGGATGAAAATATATAATATATTTGTATATATAACTTATCAATAGCTCATGGGAATTCCAAAAACTACTGAATCATGCAAAAATAAATTCTCTAATAGAGCATTTAAATTTTACAGACATGAGCAAACTAGAATAAAACTTGTAAGTACAAAGTCGTATATGGCTTCATCATAACAACCATTAGCAACGCGAATATAAGGATTCCACTAATTATGAAACTAAGTTATGCTGGAGAAATAATTGATTCATTACAACTATAACCAAAATTGATATACCCTATGGCTTAGGATTAATAGTAAAATCGATCGACAAAGAGCTTATAACCTTCATATAAGTTCAAAATGTATAAATAAATTCTTTAAAATATAAATGATTTTAACCATGGCAGAGGGCCATAACCCAACAATAACAAAGAAAAATATAAAGTGTTATATATTCCATAGTATATTTTTGAATTCACTTTACAAAGAAACATACATTTGAAAAGTTTAGAATTTCATAGACTCAAGGGTTACCGAGGTCACAAGTCTATAAACTTAAAAACCTCTAATGTAATTAATGCAAGAAAAAAAACTGAAAACACTAAATCCAAACATGTTGAGAAATTTGGGTAGGTTATAGATGACAACACGCTGGCCTATAACATACAATGAAGAATTAATAAAAAAGAACCTAACACCCATTGATCTAAAGAAAGGCACACTCTATATCCATCCCTCTTGAGATGGAAATTCATACTTGTATATGTCAATTGGGGATCCCAATTAAACTAGAGGGAAAAATGGTACTATACTTTTAATAGAAATATAAGGTGCACGATCACATAAATTTTGCCTTTGTTTGACATACTAGGAAACCCTATTTATTTGTAGACACTATAGACCAATCCAAATTAATTATTATTGTTTTCAAGGAAAATCCCCTTTGAAGACAAAGGCAATCCCTCTAGCCCAATGAGTGTGTCTAGCAACAAACTAAAATATGCTTTCCTATCTTATGTTTGAAAAATGAATAGAGAAGGAGAAACCTACATCGCTCTGATGCTAATCGCAAAATCCTTTTGAGATCACTTTGAATATTTCACTCTAGGCCTCACTCCTTACTTGTTCTTCATGCCTGAGTACCTGCAAGGAAGATAAAAGAAAAATGTAAGATACACGAGAATATATGACATACATCAAACATAAACTACTTAATAGATTAATGAGTATTAAGCTAAAAGCATAAACATTTACACAATTATGGAAAGTGAACATCAGATGTATATATTAATATGCTAAAAAGGAAAGCATAGAACCTGTGCCTTGATGTTGGAGACCTCCTTTGGGTGGATGTCCAATTCCAAGTAAAGACTCTTCAAGAACTCCTTCTCCAAGCTAGAATGGGTAGCATGTAAGCATAATCTTAGCATAGGGATGAAATTATTAATGACCAACCAATTGGGGATGAAAGTGAGTGAATTTATAGGAAAGGAGAGGGAGTTAGGGGTCGAAAAAAGAGGGAGGAAGGTTCACATGTCAAGGGGAAATCCCATGATGATAAGATACAGAGGTGAGAGCTTGACCACATCAACAACAACCAATATGCATCTCGTTGTTCTCGAAGGTTCTAGTGCACGAAGCTTCTCCTCTAGTTTGGGAAAATTGGAAACAAGAGGTTAAACGCAAGTTTTCCTATGAAAACCTATGCTGGTCACTATAGCGTATAACTGTGCAACCTGCCATCAGTACGATCAGGCAATGGAGAAAAACATGCTGATGTTAAAACTTGGGTTTTTAGTCAAGCTTCTTCATAATGGATTTAGGGTAGTTTTTGTTTGATTCTTCAGGGAGGTTTTGGTATGTATATCATGTTTGATATGCCGCACAATAGTCAATGTTTTGGAACTTTGGCATATGGAATGGGAAGTGAAAAAGAGGTATGACAAAATGTTGTGTAACATATGACCCATAAAGCATGAAGCAAGAAGAGGGGGTGATGGCTAGTATGCTTTAAAATTTAATGCAAGGATGAAAACAACATTATCAAGAGACCTGCAAATCAAGCATATACATATACATATACATATATGACATCTCTAATGATCATGCCTAATGATACATAAATAAGCATCTAATAATACATGAATCCATGGTATGGACACAACCATATGAATAGAATGGATCATGTAAAAAAACACTTAGAATGGTTGCAACCATACAAATAGAAAGGATCATGAATATGGATCCACAGTATGGTCGTAGCCATCCATCTAGAGGAAGCATGTCTACAATCATGAATAACTCATAACTCCATGCAACCACAACTTTATCAGAAAAAATCCAGGGTATTTTTCTCTATTTCAACCCGATAAATGTATGAATTCTACCATGTGGAATGATGTCTCGAAGTTGAACATGATAGAAAAACACCTGATTACCAGTTAATGAAGCAAACCATTAACAGGTATGAGAAAAACCACCTATAATGACAACGAATCTCAAGGGACAATCAACACAATCCACGAATGTGAACAATAAATATGAAGTCGAACGCCCATGGATTCATTTGATTAAAGGTAAATGATGTAAACCTATCGTTGAATGTGAAGAACTTTCCATTGAGGCATGCAAGCTCTAAGGTACTAGAAGGGAGTTTCTAGATCATATTCTTAGATAATGAGATGAATTCGATAGGAGGTGATATGTCGAAGGAGGGTGATAATGAATCCCACATCATTGTCATGAATGATCTGGATTTAATCAAGAACGCAATGAAATACAGAGATAATCGTATACACAAAGATGCAATGGAAATAATACTTCATTTCATTAATGTAAAATACTGAAATATGCTTACAAATAGAAATGGAAATAAACCAGCTAGGGCGATGGTAGCTTATCTCTGAGAAGAGATGTGGTGGCTACATGCCTTTGAACTGTGTTACAATGAGGCTCGAAGGCCTATTTATTGTTGAGAAACAATGGAGAACCCTAAAAATTGAGAAACCTAACCCTAGAAGATGAAATAAAAATTTGTGGGCCCCGTTTGTGTAAATTGCTACATCAACTTCCCGCGGTCGTAACTTTGGCATATGATCTCCATTTGACATGCACAATATCTTGTTAGGAAGATCTATCTGAGAAATACAACTTTGGGAAGACCAAAATCAGTCCATGGACCCATGTGGCTCTCTGTGTTCCTAAAAAATGTCGTTTAGGGCCTCAAAACAGCTCTGAAAGTTCAGGACCTGAAAAAATGCTAAAAATAGCAAACTGTGCTACAATTAAGGAAACTGAAAAGATGAAAGAAACAATGGTGGGGGTCCAAGTGGACTTGGAAGGTGGCCACCAATATCCACCTGGATCATTCACCCCCCCCTAAGGAAGCAATGGTGCCCATTGTGTTGAGTTCCTCCATGAGATGAGGAAGCTTCTGCTGAACATCGTCCCTGGTGAGCCACTTGCCCTAGTGAAGGACTTGGCTTGCTTTGACAACTCGATACAATTGAATATTCTGCTGGCAAGTGTGCTTGATTTGTGTGTCCATGATTCAACTAGTTGTAGCTGGTTGCATGCAATCTGGATTTAACTCTGTTGGTGTGAGCTGTTCTGCAATGTCAGATGTGTCTAGTAATGGTGGAAAGTATGGCCAAAGGTGGTCCATATTGAACACTAGGTGCAGGACAAGGAATGGGGGAATGTTGAGCTCAAATGCATTGTCTCCCACAACCTTGGTAATGGTTTAAGGACCATATCGAAGTGGTCTGAGTTTCCGATAGGCTCTGGTAAGGCGTTCCTTTTGCAAATGCAACCAAACTTTGTCGCCCACTTGAAACTTGTGTGGCACCCGATGTTGATCATGTCGTTGCTTGTACCTGACATTTGATTTCTCTAGAATGTCATGGACCTGCTAGTGAATATGTTGGATGTGCTCAATGAAGCTGTACCCACACGCATTCAAAGAAGATTTTAGAAGTGGCTTCTGCTGTGATATTCTTCTTGCAGATGGCCATAATGGCCATCTTCGAGAACCTGTCGATGACCACAAAAACACAGTCGTTTCCATGCTTAGTGGAAGGAAGACCTGACTTGTCATCCACGGAGATGGATTCCCAAGGTTGACTAGGGGTAGGCAGTGGGGTATAGAGGCCTTTCTTCTCGATGGTCGGTTTGGAAACGATGCAAGAAGTGCATGATCTGATGTACTTCCCATCATCATGTCGAGGATTCATCAAATAGAAATACTTTTGTTGTACTGCCACCATTTTCTTGGCCCTGAAATGTCCAGCAGCCTGAATGTAGTGTGCTTCCAAAATCATCTTGGCATGCTCGCTTGAAGGAACACAAAGGTGACCCAGGTGGCATAACACAACATCCCGGAAGTGAAAATCTAGAACATGCTGACCCTCCAAGAGTGTTTGGTATGTGTGGCAAAATTTTGGGTTGCTTTTGTAGAGAAGTGGCCAATCAGAAGTCTCGTGCCCACAAGAGTTGAGCACAGTGGTTAACACCATGATCAGTGGTCGACTGAGGCAATCTGCAACATTATTGGTGCTACACTTCTTATACTTGATATTCAAATGGAACTGTTCCAGGTATGTGGACCACTTTTGATGGCGATCATTCTACAATTTCCCTTCAGTTTGTATGAACTACAGGGGCCACTGGTCTGTTTGCATGATCGCTTCCTTCCCCAAAATGTAATGCTTCCATTGTTGGTAGGCTTTCACAATGGAATACATTTGTTTTTCATAAGTGAGATACTTTTGAACTGTGTCTGAAAGTGTCTCACTGTGATATGCCACTGGATGCCTGTGTTGAGTAAGGACTGCCTAATAGCATAGTGAGAGGCATCTGTCCCAACCTCAAATGGTTGTTGCTATTCTGGTAATGTGAGCATAGGTGCCATGTAGAGGTGATCTTTCAACTCTGTGAATGCCCTCTATTGAGATTCAGACCAAAAGAATTTTGCTTTCGCTCCTCCCTTGGTGATTTGACTCAAGGGCCAAGTGATATGAGAAAATCCCAACACGAACTAGCAGTAGAAGTTGGCAAGACCTATAAAGCTTCAAAGCTCTATCAAAGTGGTTGGAGATGGTCAATCTCAAATGAATTGGATCTTGGATGGATCCACATACACCCCCTTTTCATCAATAATGTATCCTAGATACTGAACCTGGGTCATGCCAAAAGTGCATTTCTCTAGATTGGCACATAACTTGTGTTGTTGCAGTGTTTGGAGAACCTATCAGATGTGGTGGAGGTGCTCTTCCCAACTCTGGGTGAAGATCAAGATGTCATCCAAATATACCACTATAAATGAGCTGGTGAATGGCCACAAGATTTCCTCCATTAGCCTCATGAAGGTTGCAGGAGCATTCGTCAATCCAAAATTCATCACCAACCATTCGAACATGCCCTCCTTGGCTTTGAACGTAGTCTTCCACACATCGAAGGGTTTGATTGGTACCTAGTGATAGCCTGACTTCAAATCGAGCTTGCTAAAATATTTTGTGCCCTTCAGTTGGTCTAAGAGGTCATCAGTCCATGGGATCAGGCACCTATTATGGACAGTGATCTTGTTCAGTGCCCAATATTCAATACAGAGTCTCCAAGTCCCATCCTTCTTCTGTACCAACACGATTGGGCTCCCACAGGGTGATGAACTTGGATGGACGTGACCTTTCTACAACAGATCTTGAATTTACATCTTGATTTCATCATTCTCTAGAATAGAGAACAGATATATTCATCCATTGGGCAGCAGCGCACGTAGGGTCAAATCGATGGAGTGCTTGACTTGAAAGTGTAGAGGAATCCCTGCAGGGGAGGTGAAAATGTCCTCATACTCCTCCACGACCTTGTCCATCTATAGTTGTCGTGCGGAGGGGACCTGTCTAGAGGTTGTGGCCACCGTCTTTTTATTTCCTTGAGGGCATATCATCAGGAAAGAAAATTTCCCGGTTTTGGAAACGAGCTTACTGCATTGTTTTGCAGTAATCAAAGAGATGGCGGTAGGCAGTGCTACCTCCAGTATCATATACAACTTAGTTCCCAAAGTAACAATAAAAACATGGGGCCTTGACTCATACAAAGCATGTCACTTCCACAAGTATGGTTGTCCTAGTAATACATCACAAAATTCAAGGAGAGAAATGTCACATAATACCTCATCCGTTAAGGGCTTGATGATGTGTGGAAGGTGACACTGCTGGCCCATGCAAAGATCCCATCCTTGGTGAAGCCACCTGATGGTGTAGGGTTGTGGACATGCTGTGGTTGGTAGGCCCAACCACTTCACGACCTCTGTTGAAATGAGGTTCTTTTGGCTCCCGTTGTCGACAATGAACTATAGCGAGGAGCCCTTTACCCACATCTAGGAGTGGAAGAGATGCTCCTCCTCCTCTAGATCTTTGGGTTACTCCTTTTGGATCTTTGTGGTGGCAACGGTGGTGTGGGGCTCCATATCGATAATCTGCTTTCCTTTGTCATTCCCCTTGTCGGGTTCTGACTGAGAGTCGGAACTTGCACCTGATTCTGAAACCTTTAGCTCAGCCACGAGTGACTGCTAGGCCTGACACTCACTTGTGTTGTGAGTGGAGCTCTTATGGAACTCACACTACTTTACTGTGTCCTTTTTGGCTCTGTGACATTGTTCTTTGCTCGTAGCTTTGGCAGGTTGTCTTGGGTTGCGCTGCCTTGCCTTTGTCCTTTGTTTTGCGGTTTGGGGGCACCTTTCCCTTTCTTCGGATTTGCAGATCCCAATTCTCGCTTCTTCTGTTTAAACTTTTTCTCGGCACTAACAGCATATCGTTATGCAATGCTGAGCGAGGAGATGTTCAGGAATTATATTTCTTCCTGGGTGTACTTGTGTAGGCAATTACAATATTTGCGTACCAAATGCTACTCTGAATCCTTGATACCCAACTTTATGCGAAGGGTATGGAAAATATTGGTGAACTTCGGGACGTCTTGGTCCCTTCCCTGCCGAAGTGTGGTCCACTTTATGTATTGATCCTCATAGCTTCCGACAGGGTAGTACTGCTCCTTGATGGCATCCTGGAATGAATTCCAAGTGGGTGTGACTAAAAATAGTGAGCCTGTACTTTCATTCTTATGCTCGCAGAAGGTTTCCCACCAGTCCTTGACATGGGGGGCTTCTTTGAGAAGAGCGCAAATAATCTTTTCCTGATTGCAGAAATCATGAATATAAAAATAACCCTTTAGCAGATTTAACTATTTATCAACGGGATCTGCGTCTATCTAACCCTCGAATATGGGGATTTAAAAATTAACTTGTACATTAAATGGTGTGGCATTTCCAGAGTAGCTGTCAGAAGCCGATACATTTCTCTAGGGTAGTTGTTGAAGGATCTGGGCAAAGTTGTCCATCATCACATTCATTTGTCACTCGAGGGCTTCCTCGAGCAAGATTTTGATAGGATATCCTACCCCCTCGTCTTTCTTTTCATCCGCCATGGGAGGTTGTTGGGATTTGTGAGGCTGGTCTTGAAAAGGTTTGACCAGTTCAAGCCCTAACTCCTTATATCCCAACCTTGTTGGGGGAATGCAGAGAAAAACAAAGAAAAAAGTAGACTGCTCTTATCCAGATTTAAATAGGAACACAACAAAATATAGAGATAACCGTATACACAAAGATGTGATGGAAATAATACTTCATTTCATTAATGTAAAATATTGAAATATGCTTACAAACAGAAATGGAAATAAACTAGCAAGGGCGATGG
>APFE030928509.1:31643-69506 GCA_000404065.3 Pinus taeda | reverse complement strand
TTTCAATAAATTATTGATATATTTTTACTATAAATTTTGAAAATAAAATTAAACTTTGATATTTAAAATTTTAGGAAGAGATGTTCTTGCGTTGGAAAATTCAGCATGATTTTAACAAAACCTTATTGAAATTTTTGGATATCCAACTTACAACTCTTAAGGTTTAGAATTTTGGGTACCCATGTGATAGCACACTGCTCTCGTGGCCTTCTCACTAACTCCGAGAGTCTTCCTTTTGTTTCTTTGTGTGGAGAAGACATATTTTTCTCTTACGTTTTCCACCTTTGAAGTTCCTTTTATTGAACTTTATGAAGATCATGTTACATTCTTAAGGTTTTGGCTTATGCACTTTGAAATTTTTTTTAGTCAAGAAAAATCGTTTCCAAACTCCTCCCTTCATGTCCACACACCTTCAATTTTGTTTTTCTTTACCAAGTAGAAAAATGCATTTTATCTCATGAGATAAATCCTTTCTCATTTTCTTGGCGTGTCATCCTATTAACTATCCCTTCTGCTCATAGGATATAATGCGTTCAATAATGCATTGACCATCGAATTAATAGATTGATGACCAAATAGTAAAAAATAATATGCAAAGTCCACATCACATACCAAAAATAATTTATTTACTAGAATATTTTAATTCTATATTTTTAATTCTAATTAGTTCTCTCTACTTGAGTGTTATTATTGATGAAATAACTTGAAATTTTTAGTTTTCAACGAATTTAGACTCAAAATAATAACCACATATTTTTTATATTAAATATGCAGAAGGGAAAACATATGATAGAAATGAATACAATGACATGTAGCCATTCAATCATAATTAACGTAGTATTTCCAATGGGGAACCCAATTGGGAAAACCCCTCCTCTATTTCATTAATTATGATCATAATATAGATCTATTACAATGACAACTTTAATCCTTGAAGCTACACCTACACTACAATACTGATCTCCTCCTCCTCTAATAAATACATATATAAAATAGGCCTCAACCTTAATCCTATTTCCTTGCACAATCGTTGAGGAAATTAACCCCTAAAAAATAGGATAATTCTCTATCTCCTTGCACAAATCCTAGAGGAATTGATGACCTAGTCCAATGAAAAACCTAGACACTCAACTAGTATACACTTGACAATTACAATTTTCCTTTTCCTCCACCCCAACTAGGAAGTTTGAATTCCATGCATGACTACGGTTGTTTTTAGAAAATTGATTAGTTAACTGAGATATCATTGAGTTAAAAATATTTACTATTACACAATTGAACTCCTACTGACGCTATTCTAGACTAGAGCTCCGATAATTGATTTTAACTAATAATAACTCCACTAGATTGTTGTATTTTAGAAATAAACTCATGCCCAACTCTACCTCTAGCCTACAGAGTCGAATTGATTGATGTAACTATGTGATTTGGCCATGTCACTCTTGCTAACTACAAATCAAGTCATCCTTCTAATGTGGAAAATCCAATTTATCCATTTCAATAATGTGCAAGTCAAATGAATCCTTTTCTTGCTACAATTGAACACTCGCTCTTAGCAAGGAAAGGGTCCTTTACCACCCTAATCTTGCTTCCATGGAAATCAAACTTGCCTCTTGGAAAAGCCTTTGCCAAAATCTCTTCATCCTTCTCCTACAGATAATCTCTTAGATGATGATACTTGATATCTATATGCTTGGACCTATCATGAAACATTGGATTTTTAGAGAGTTTGATATAACTCTGGTTTTCATAGTGAATCAATGTAGGATCCATCCCTTGACTAAAGTGAACAACCATGACATTCCTATTCCAAATAACCTCACTTGTTGCTTGACTAACAACCATCTACACAATCTCCATTGAGTTGAGTGCTACATATATTTGTTTTGTGCTATACCAATAAACGATTGTTGACCCAACATTTAACATAGTTCCCAATGTGCTCTTCCTATCTAATGGACTCCCTTCCCAATCTACATTTGTGAAGCCTTGGAGCTTCACTCTGTGAATCCTCTTGTACCATAAACCAAAATATATTATGCATCTAAGGTATTTGAGAACATGTTTTTACGCTTTCCAGTGAAGCTTGTTAGGATCCACCATAAAATGACTAATTTTATTAACTACAAAACAAATCTTGAGCCTTGCATTCACCAAGTACATCAAGCACCCCACCAAATATCTATAGATAGTGCCATTAACTTCCTTTCATGTAGAAGTTACCTATTTCCCCTAGTTAGTAGCTCGAGGAGTTTCCATGGGTTTGCAGTATTTCATATGGAACCTACGAAGGATTTTAGATGTGTGCCTCCCCTGACCATCAAATACCTCCCCATATCCCTACCACACATCCAAACCAAGGAATTAGTGCATCAATCCCATATCCTTCATCTCAAACTCTATTACAAGGTCCTCCTTGTAATACTGGATCAACATCACATCTCTTGTTAGTATCAATTCATCTAAAGGTAGGAATAATATGAGCATACTATCATCTACCAAAATGTACTAGATATTCTCATCTCCATCACTCTTAATGAAGGTGAATCCACTCAGATAGGAATCTATGCACGCGTTCCAGGCATGAGGTGCCTTCTTGAGACCGTAAAGGACTCTCCTAAATCTACACACATGTGTCTACATTTCAACTGTCTCAAATCCCATAGGATTATCAATGCAGATCTCTTCCTCAACCCTTCCATTGAGGGAGGTAGTCTTAACACGCATTTGGTGGATCTTCCACCCAAACTATGTTGCTAATGATAGTATGGTCATGATGGAATAATATCTTGCCACAAGGGTAAACATCTCCTCATAATCAACTCCCTCTACCTATGAGAAGTCTTTGAAAAAAATTGTCTTGTACTTCTCAACACTTCCATTAGCTGCAAATTTCACCTTACACACCCACCTAGAGGAAATAATAGATTTGCACTCAGGTCTAGGCACAACCCCCCAAGGATCATTATTAATGATGTAGTCATACTCCTCCACCATGGAATCAACCCACACCTGTTGTCAAATGGCCTCCTCGAATGAAGAAGGCTCATAATCTATCAGTTCGGTCATGAGTGCCATATATATGGTATATTTATCTAGTGATTTCCTTTGTTTATGAAAATAGCTAGGAATTGAAACATTCTACTAAGTATTGTGCATTAATATTTCTATCTCCTTGGTCCTCTTCCTCCATTCTCTAAAAGGCTCTATGTGAGTGGTTTTCGCTACTCTACCTCCTCTCTGCTCCTCCACATGTATCTACTCCACAACATTGTGTGGATCTGACTAGGGCTCTTCCTTTGGGGGTAGAAGCTCATCCTCTAGTGGACTGCTCATCTCTCACTCTAGAGAGCTTCTGATGGCATTTTCCCCATAAAATATGAAATCTCTCCTCATGTAAGTCATCATGAGCGAAGGAATATACACACGGTAAATATGAGGTGTCCTTGTGTATCCTACAAAGATCCCCCTCTCTACAGTAGGCTCCAACTTGTTCATGCTGTCTTTGGACACATGAAAATGTACCATGGATTGAAAAATATCAAAGTATGAGACATATGGCTTCCTCCCAGAGGAATCCTCTTCAGGTGTGGTCTTTCCACGAATCTTGTGAGGTCTCCTGTTATGCAAACAAATATTTGTATTTCATGCTCCTATCAACATGTATAGTAGTAGTCCATGATGATGAAACATTTATATTACATACCCTACAATGCTTCTATTTTTCCTCTCTGCCACAGCATTTTGTTGTGGGTTTTGAGGTGCAGTAAAGTCTCTTCTAATACCCTCCTTGGCACATAACTCCATGAAGTCATTAGACACATCATTTCCTCCATTATGACTTCTCAGGGATTTGATCTTTTGTTCACTTTAATTTTCAACTAAGGATTTGAATTCAAAAATAATTGAGTAGACCTCATATTTCCTCTTCATGAAATAGATCTAGCGTTTGCAACAAATATCATCTACAAAAATCACACAATAACTATGATTTGAAACTAAAACTATAGAAAATAGTCCACACAAATCTGAGTGAACTCACTCCAAGATGGCTCCAACTCTACTACCTTGAACCTCCAGTAAGCATTCGACATATTTTCTAAGAGTGTAACCAATGAAAACATCATGTTGAGAAAGGGTTCGTTTTGGAGTTGCAATGCTGATATGTTACTTTATTTTCAAAGCTCCATGGTGTAAGTATCCAAGTCACCTATGCGAGGTCTCTCCAACATTTCATCCCTGTACATGTTCTTCTTTGTTTCTTAATAGAATGCATGCATCCACGTCCAACTTGTAGATATTTTTGACCTCAATGCCAATTTGTTTTAGTTGTCTAGTATAAACATTTTATAGATAAGCTTTCCCCTCACTGAACACCACATCATATCCATGGTCTTCCGGTACAGCTACAAAAACTATTTTTTTTTTTTAGACCAGGAAAATACATTACATTCCTTAGGTGAATATACAAGGTTGACTCCCTCTTATAGGTTACAATGTCAAACCCTTTAGTACTATACCTACCAACATATCCAAGTTCTATGTGTAATTGTAGGTCCTTCTCCTTCAGGCTATTGAATAACTCCTTAGCTCTTGTAATATGAATTTAAGCACCAAAATATATCGACCATACACTCTCTCATACAATACTTTCCATGCATGCAATGAGGGTGAAATCCAACTCAAATTGTGAAGTGAGAGAATCACCCCCTACTGCTTTTGCAGGCTTCTTTATAGATTTCTTATGTGGACACTTTGTTGCACAGTGTCCATTTTCATGTATGTGAAAACATTTTATTTCACTTAGATCTTTCTTCTTTCCATGGTATGGGTTGGATTACCATTTTCCTTAGGCCTTCTTTCCCTTGGCATTTTTTCCTTTTCTTTCCAAAGAAATTTTTTCTTCCTCCTTAGATTTGGATGTGACACCATCTCTAATGTTTCTTCTGATCACCTCTTGCACCAAATTAGACCAAAGTCTCTCCCAATCTAGTAGCTTGTCCCTTTTATTAACTAAATCTTTATAGTTGTGTCAGGATTTTGAAAGGATAAGGAGTGCTAAGCTCCCAAGTTCAGATGATGGCACATTTTCTCCTTATTGTGCAAGTTCATCTCAAACTTGAGTGAATCTGGATATATATTGAACAATAGTTTCATTTTTACCCATGTAAATGTTCCTAAGCCTGTCTCTCAATGGTAATTTCTTGGCATCACTAATGCTCTGGAATAGATCTATGAGATTTTTACACGCTACAAAAGGAGTCTTCGTTCCATTCAAGTTCGAAACCACGTGATATATTTCACACTCTTGAATAATCCTCTTTCCTTTTCTTGTGTCTTTCTTTCACTGAGCTTGCTCTTGTGGATCAGAGTCTAGTGGTTTTGGAGAATCAGTTTTCAGGTACTCTAATACTCGATTGTCAACCAGGAAAACTTCCATCTTGAATTTCCAAGCACAAAAAATTTAGGTGTGCTCCAATGGATACTAAGGCCTCAATGCATTAAAAGACATTGTTCCTAGATTGAAGAAGTTTTGCACCATAAAATTTGCAAATCAAAATTTTCTGAGTGAATATATGGAACCTGGTTTCTATGTAGTGTTCAATAGCTTTGAGACCATGAAGAAATAACTTGAAATTTTTAGTTGCTAATCAATTTAGACTAAAAACATTAGACACAAAGTTCTTCTACTCAATATGCGAAGGGAAAACATACAATAGAAACACACGCGATAATGCAACCATTTAGTCACAATGAACATTATTTTAATGGGGAACCCAACTCAGAAAAACCCCTCACCTATTTTGGATTAATTCAGATTGTATTATGGATCTATTACAATGACAAATTCATTCCTATAAGCTACACCTACACTACAATACTGATCTCCTCCTGCTCTAACTAACATTTAGCCAAAATAAGCCTCAACCTTACTCATATTTCCTTGCACAAACCTTGAGGAAATTATCCCCTAAAACATAGAAGAATTCCCTATTGCCTTGTGCAAATCCTAGAGGAATTGATCACCCGTCCGGATGCAAAACATGCACACTCAACTAGTATACAATGGACAATTACAATGTGCCTTTTCCTCCACCTAAACTAGGAAATTCAAATTCCATGCATGAGTAGGGATATTTTTGATAAATTGATAAGTCAATTGAGAGATCAATGAGTTAAAAAAAGTTACTACTACTCAACTCAACTCCTACTGACTTTAGTCTAGACTAGTGCTCAAATAGCTAAGTTTAATTAACAATACCTCCACTATACGTCTAGATTTTAGCAATCAACTCATGCACAATTATACTTCTAGCATAGAATCCCCAATTGACTAGTTTAACTGAGTGATTTTTCCATGTCACTCCTACTAACTGCAACTCAAGTCATCATGCTTATGTGGAAAATTGAATTTCTTGATTTGACTAAGGCATAAGTCACTTGAATCCTTTGCTTGCTACAATTTAACAATTATGTAATATGTTTGTGTTGATGATAGGTGCACTTTTAGGGCTACTAATGGTAACACCAGTACTGACACCAATGATATTTTTCATTTATTTGTAGCGCTATTTTTCTATTCTACCATCAGACTGCACTGTAGCTCAAGATTTCAAGCTACTCTATGGCTCAATTATATAGTTTTTCTTCTAGCTTACTTTTCCTATGTACTGGTAGTGCTCAAAGCGTAATTTCTTTTTCATATCGATTTACAAGTTGACTAATTTATAATTTTTCATTGTAGATGGAAATTCTATGCGCTAGAGAGAAAATCACTTAACTAAGACATTGATGGTTTTTTCTAGTAAAAAAAAGGCTATTTGAGCAGTATGAAAGTTTGTAGTGATATATTCCACAAGTAAAGACTCTCTGTGAGTAGTACGGAACATTGTACTGATCGATATGTAGTGGATCCTATTAGAATTTGTTTTAATTATTATGGAAAAGAATATCGTACATACTACTTCAATGTAGTTGGATGAATGAAGAAAGGAAAAAAAACAAGAAACCCATAAATTCATAGTGTTAATTTGTATTAGTTATTTAGTATCTGCAATGCACTTTTTGGTCCTTATGGTTAAACGGTTATATATATCAATCATTTATAATTTTAAAAATTTTCAAAGATGTTACTCTCAAAGACTTATCCTAAGCGACTTCCCTGTCCTTTTACCAAAATGAACACTGAGTTGTATAAGAGTTTTCCCAACCACTAAAATAAATCTATAATAATATTTACTTTAATTTTAGATAGAAATAAGGTTGATTATTAAAACAATTCTTATTTTAAACATAAAATAAACTCTACTAAAAATACTATTTGAAAGACATAACCTATTGATATATTCCTTACAAACTAATAATATATGCATATTGACATATTTCTTTTACAATATATTTAAAACATGCTATGATGGTTACTTTATCCACACTTCTCTTGTTAGTGGGCTGCAACATTAATTGGGCACATGTAAAACGATTTTATCATAACTTATAAATGACATATGAAACTACAATTAAAAATATTTCAGAAACTACATAACGATGGTAAATGCACACCATTACACCTTGAAAAACCAAGAACCACATGCCTATCAACATGCACAAAAATAAAGTCAATAATACTAATTTAAAAGCATGGTGCAAGCATAGATGACTAAAGTTAGGTTTGAACCAAAACTATGAAGAGTGACAGAGTCAGGTGGTGGTATACTGAGAGAGTCAAACCCCCTGACCTCCCTGTGTTCTGATTCCCTGCTAAAATTGTAGCATCAAAAGGCTTCATTTGACTAGTGCCTTAGTCAAATAGAGAAAATTTGATTTTCCACATCAACAAGATGACTTCGATTATAGTTAGCTAGAGTAGCATGGACTTCTCTACTAGTTAAGTCAGTAAATTTGAGTTTATAAGCTAGAAGTACAATTGTACAATATCTTGTTTCTAAGATCTAAAAATATAGTTGAGTTATTGTTAGTTGAACTCAGTTAACTGAGCTCTTGTCATTAGTTAATTCAGTTGAAGGTCGGTTGATTAGTTATGATTGTTGTTAATTCACTGATATCTTAGTTAACTAGTCAATCAACTAAAAATAGACTCATTCATGCATAAAATTCGAATTTCCTAGTTGTGTGGATGGAAAAGGAACATTTGTATTTATAATTGTATATTGTCCAGTGTACAATGCTTTTCCACTAAGCATTTGATCAACTTCCTTTAGATTTGAACAAGAAAATAGGAAGTTGGTTGAGGCTTGAATTGTCTACGTGTTTGCTGGAGCAATTCAAGAAGCGCGATAACAATTTTATAGTGTAGGGTGTGCTTTAGAGTTGAAGCAAGAAATTGTAATTGTTTCTCTTTCTTATTTGAATTAATGAAAAGCAATGGAGGGGTTTTTCCTAGTTGGGTTCCCCTGTAAAATCATTGTGTTACTTGTGTTTTGATGGTTGCATGTTATTTCATGTCTTTGTATCACATGTTTTCCTTTCCACAGAATATCGGAAGAAATTTTTGTCTCTTGATAACAGTTCAATTTCATTAGGAGTAGAAAATTTATTGACATTTCTACATGGTATTAGAGCCTTAGAAGACTAAATAGAAACCTTGTTGCAAATCTTCTCCCAGAGGAATTTTTATTTGATATTTTTTTGGTGTAGATTATCTTCAGTGGAGGAAAAATGTGTTTCAACAGATTTAGGTTTGAGTATGCATTGGAGGGAACCTCAAACGTTTGTGCTTGGAAGGACATGATGGGAGTTTTATTGATCGATAATGCAGTATGGGAATCTACATAAGTTGATATTCCAAAATACACAACAAGAGTGAGGAGGATTATTCTGGAGGGTGTCATAGATCATGTGGTTTTGAACTTAAATGGAAAGTATACTCCTTTTACAATGTCAAAAACTCTCACAAATCTATTCTATAGCAGCGGTGATGATAGGAAATTAGCAATGACATATAAACTTAGTAGCATTGAAATGTAGAAAAATGAAACCATTCCTTAGTACCTATCTAGATTCAATTAGGTTCAAGAAAAACTTGGAGGTGATCCAGGACAATTCGTTGATTCAATTGCACATGTTCAAAGTTTCGTCATTAGTTTTCATGGGTGTCATTCATTGTTGTCATCACTTCTGTTCAACTTCAACAGATCGATAATGTTGGTTATGATCAAGTTGTTCAGGTAATTTTCATAGGTTTTCATGGTGTTCAGCGGAGATGGTTTAGCGCTTGGTTGTCGACTTGAGTTCATCGATGGTTCCCCAGGGTTTGGTTGACAACATGTGTTTTGTCATTCGACAAATAGGATTGGTGTCGAAATGGTTGTATCATCCATCACAGAGGTTTGATATGTCGTCAGGGTGTTTTCCGTGGCATAGGTTCATCGTCTGGGTTATCGTTGCAAAGACAACTACAGTCGACGATGTGCATGGGTTTTGTCGTCGTAGGTGGATTTATGTCACATTGTGACAAAAGATTGTGAAAGGGTTTTTAACATTCTATACCTAAAACCCTAATGCATTATGCAAAAAATCAAATACTCTGCTAAACACCTTTCCCTAAGTTCTAAAGCCATGCATCAAATCCTACCCTAAAACTCTAGTCCTAAGTTCTAATCAAACCCATGTATTACTAAAATACATCAAAATCAATGTATCGAATACACTACAGCCTGTGTTAATACCCTCAGTCTATTGTAATATTAATAAACATTACAAATAACATAAAACAATACAAATGTTATATAAACAGTCTACTTGTCAATAGACTAACCATGACAGAGATTCTAATCGCAGCGGAGTAGTGACATGTGAAAGCACATGGATAAGCCATCGGGGCTTGGGAACTGCTGTGTTGATTGTGCGGGAACCATTGGTATCTAACTACATCGCACAACATGTGAGCAGTTGGGAGGTAATTTTCAACCGAAAGGAGTTTAACGCAACCGTAGTGGAACCATTGACATCTTAACCATGTGATGTCACCTACTCACATGCGCTGTCCATACATCTGCCCCGTAAGCAAGCTACTAACAGTTTCAGGCTATATTAAAGTCAATTTTGGGTTTTTATGAATTAAATTGGTTTTTAATTAATTCAAGGACCTTAATAAACCCTAAGGTGTCCCCTGAGGTGGTTAAAGTCAAACCAACTAAACCTTTAAGTCAGCTTATTCACCCCGATTTGAGTCAAAGATGTTTTAATGTACTTGCATGCCTATAAAAGGCAAATTTGCTCATTGAGGAAGAAGAGAGTGGTTTTGGTTTTTGTATGTAGGTTTCAGAGGACATAGGTTGTTTTGTTTTCAGTCTTTCGGGAGAATTCAGAGTCGTAATTGGAAACCGTAAGCGGTGTTGGAAAGCTGGTTCAGAGGGCTATCTGATGGGAGAGGTCAGAATTTCCTATGTAAGTTGTGTCTGACTAAATCACTATGTAATGACTACCTTCTTCTCCTTCTTAATAAAACGGTCACCCATCTTGAAAGCGGACACAGAGACGTAGTCCATCAGGGACGAACTCCGCAACAAATCTTGTTGTCTGGTATCACCGTGTTTTTGCTATTTTCACTCTTTTTTTGCATCTTAATCATGGTTTATTAGCTATTGTAAATTGATCAATTCAAGAAGTTTTCCTCGATTTACGTGCTTTTAGTTTACATTAATGGCTAAATAATTCTACATCAGTTTTTAATATATGGTCATTTCATATAAGGAGGAGTACGAGAAAATGTGTGATGATCTGAACTTGTGAGTTTAGCACTCCTTTCTGTTATGAAATCCCGACATAGCTATCATGATTTAGTTAATTGATGTGACAAGCTAACATATTAGGAAAGACTTTGGTCTGATTTGGTGAAAGAGGATATTAGAAGAAACAATAGAGATGGTGTCACATCCATTACAAATGAGAAGAAGATGATTCTCTAGCTTGAAGAGGCAAGAATTCCAAAGGCATGAAGGACTAAGGTGGGGTAGAATCCAGCCAAAATAATGGCAAGAAGAAGGACCTCAAAAAAATAAAAAAAATTCACTTCCATGTGTATGGACACTTTACAAGCAAGTGTCCCCACAAGAAATCCAAAATGAAGCCTACAACAGGAGTAGGAGGAGATGCTATAACATCTCAATTTGAGTTAGATTTCACCCTCCTTACTTCAATAACATGAACAGTAAAAGGGAGTGAGTGGTACATATATTTTGGTGCCTCATATCATACAACAAGAAAGAAGGAATTCTCAGTAGCCTAGAAGAGAAGGACCTCAAATTGCACATAGACTTTGTTGATGATGGGAGTCATAGTACCAAATGAATTTGTATTGTCACTGTTAAGAGGGAGTCAGGCTCCCATCTTCACCTGAAAAATGTAATGTAGGTGCCTAGGTTGAAGAAAAAAAATATTCTTGTAGATGTAACGGAAGGAAGAGGTTATGGTGTGGTGTTAAATAAGGGAAAATATTTTATGAAGTATGTTGCTAATGGACAAATGAAACATATTGGAGTTAGAATGAAAAATCTCTACAAGCTAGAGGTACATTTTTCCATGCATGTAGCTATAACTCCAAGAGTAAGGTGTGGTACTCTAGAGCCTTAGTCCCAGAGTTGGAAATAGTTGGCAGGGCCCATAGTAGAGGCATAGCAGTTGTATTATACTCTTGTCATGGACCCTTACCCTTGATACAAGTGTTTGCAATATTCAATAGTATAAGGTTTAGTGTCAGTTGGTGTAGTTATATCTTCAACAAGAGTTGCAAGCTAATAGTAGTAGGAGACTCGAGAGACAATTGTAGCTCAAAGGCATAATTGATTCAATATTCTCAATGCTTCTCAGTTGCAGTTGTTGTAGTAGAAACAACAACAGTGAGAGATAGTGTTGTTTATGCTACAATACATTCCACAAGAGCTCGACTGGGGTTGTGCAAAACCTTTTTCTTGCTAAGAGGGAGTGTTGAAATTGTAACAAGAAAAGGATTCATTTTACTAGTGCCCTAGTCATATGGATAACATTTGATTTTCCAGATCAACAAGATGACTTGGATTGTAGTTAACTAGATTGACATGGTCTTGTCTGCTAGTTTAGTAAATTCGAGTTTGTAGGCTAGATGTAGAGTTGTGCGTGAGTTGATTGCTAAGATCTAGAAATATTGTTAAGTTATTGTTAGTTGAACTCAATTAATTGATATCTAGTCATTATTCGAGTTAGTTGAAGGTCAGTTGAGTAGTTTTGATTTTTGTTAATGCAATGATCTCTCACTTAACTAGTCAAACATCTAAAAATATACCCACTCATGCATGGAATTCAAATTTCCTAGTTGTGTTGATGGAAAAGTCTTATTTGTATTTATAATTTTACATTGTTGAGTGTACAATGATTTTTCACTAAGAAGGTAAGCAATTCCCTTTGGATTTGCCGAAGGAAATAAGTAATTTCCTTATTTTTTATAAGCTTAATTCCTCGAGGATTGTGCAATGAAATAGGAGGTTGGTTGATGTTTGAATTGGCTAAGTGTTGGCTAGAGTAGGTCAAGAAGGAGGAGAACATATTTGCATTGCACCGTGTGCTTCAAAGTTGAAGCAGGACATTGTAATTGTTTCTCTTTCTAATTTAAATTAATGCAAAACAATGCAAGATTTTTTCCCAATTAAATTCCCCTATAAAATCATTGTGTTAATTGTGTTTTGATAATTACATGTTATTTCATATGTTTTTATTGCTCCTTTCCTTTCTACGTAATAATATAAGAAATTTATGTCTCTTAATTTCTATTCGATTTCATTAACCGTAGAAATTTTATTGACATTTATAGGGTCCAAACCTACCTTGAGAATCATGAGGGCCTTGAGATTGGTGCGTAGAACGTATTTAAAGGGAAGAATTGAAACGGTACAATCCGAAAATCCAAAAAAACCAAATGAAAATAAAAAGTCATCATGTATAAGTTCATCATTTAAATGAATAATGACAATGAAAACCCAAATCTGATCATTTAATCATTTTCCAGGAGTGACTTTTCCGCATCCACAAAATAACAAATCAATGAAAGGATCCTTTTGCGTTCTCATATATTCATTTATATATATTTTTAGTAATATTTTAGTCATGTTAATTGCTAGCCTTTTCACTTTCCAAAATAAAACAATCTACGTAATTAATAATTAACTATACATTCTTCAAAATTAAACAATCTACCAAATTAACTATTAATTATTTATATATTCCTCATCATCGTTTAAATTGTGGTTTTCTGCCGATAAACTAAATTGGAGGCTTCTCATAAACAAGATAACCAAAAATATATTATATGCACGAGGTAGGAAAGGACTTCCATGGGCCTTTCCTTCCTCACATTGCCTATTGGTTTTGTTATATAATTAGTTTTAGTACACGACTGTTGACATTCATTTAATTTTTATAATATCTACAATTAATATGAAAACGATTATCATTTATATTCATTAAATTTTTAAAATGGTCCAGAACGTGTAATCAATATAAACATCTCACAAGCGTTATGCCAAATACTAGCATTTCAAAGAGCATTCTTTCATTCATTTTCAAAATCAAAATCAATCTTGATCATGTTTACATTCACGAATCTTAAATCTGTCGAATTTGATCCTTTATGTCCTTTTCTGCTCATGCAAAACACAAACCAGAGATGCAGTCTAAAATTGGCTAAAACATCATGCGGGAATATCAAAATAAGACTTGTGTTTCACTTATGGCGGACCAGCCCCAGGTTTCCTTTTCTCCACGGAAATTAAATTTGATGTTACTCCCTCAACGATCCTTACTTTGTCGCTTCGGGTAGGGGTCGGTTTAGTCTCTACTCTTAATGTTTTCAAATGAGCTCAAGGTCCAACCTCTCACTAGTAGGGTTGGGACAACCTTACTGCTCCAACCTTTAGCGAAAGCCTAACTGCTCCAGGTCAAAGAATGTATGGAGTCGGGTTTGGCATTGATATATTTCTTTGACTCTATCCCCAAGAAGGTAGTGTCCTCCTGCCTGACCGGGGTCTTTGGGCGTGAGGGTGAGCAGGGAACCGGTAGAGGGCATGGATAAATTCACCAGAGTCATGGCGGGAGCTGGCTGGAGCGTCTTCAAGATTAAAGCCATGGAAGAGATGTATGTCTATAGGAAGATCGATTTCAAGCTTCGACTTCAGTGGGACGGTTCGAACCCTGGACCTTCTCCAGCTTTCAGAGCCCGGGAGCTGCGGCTCCCGGTATTGGACCTGACGAGTGCTCCGATTGAGATCCTGGAATACATTCTTCTCATGACAGATGATCTCTTTTATCTGAACCACAAGCCTCCCATTAGTTCGTCCAGAAGAAGAAGCAGCTTTCCTTCTTATAAAAAGAAAACCTAATTTTCAAGCATAGTTGCCAGAGGGTTGGCATGGTTAAATGCATACATACTCTGTATTGACTGTTAACCATTGGGATGATTTGTCTGTTCATCTGAAGGATGCAAACTGTGTTTTTGCTTTCAAAGTCTCTTCTTTTATGATTTTGTTGTTTTAATCAACTTAATTTATGAATGGTGAATACGCTCATGAATTTAATAATCATATATTTCTTTGATAGAGCTTCACGCCATAATTTTTTAGTTTCCCTGTGCCTACTTTATCAATACATGACTATGATTTGGGTATTGATAATTTTAGGCAGGGGCTGTGTGACAGGAGATAAATATCGTTGAACGGAATGTGTATGTGTTTATATTATTTGTTTGACTCTATCCCCAATAAGGTAGTGGGCTCCTATCGTCGAACACAAAATTTCTCAAGTTTTTCACTGAGATAACGACTCCTTATTACGAAATTCTCAATTTGATTTGATCAGAAATGTCTTCCACCACAATCCTTTAGCATTGATACCACGAGAGCCGCACATAAAAAATTCATGCCATGCTATAACACATCTCCTCATCACACGTTGACCATCGAAAATTTATGTGATTGTTTTGAACATCAACAGAGTCAATAGGACACCGACATAGAGAAATATAGTTTTATAACTGAAGTCACTCCACCATAAGACTCTTAATGAAGATTTTCACAACCAAGACAATGCAATATCAGAGCGGTCTTACAATGGGACTTTGACAGAAGAAAATTTGAACCAATGTCCTTTAGGAAAATTAAAACTTTTCCCTCCAATGGGCATTTCCTGATTGTAGCAGGCCCGTCCGGTGGCCGGCTTATTATGCCCAAGATACTTTCCACAATACTTTTCATTCTTTGGGTTCCGGTTAACTCTGGTTTCGAAATAGTAGAGATATGTTCACTTATGTCAACATAAGCTATAGACCCTACTAATATGTGTGCATACAATTCGTGGTTTCTATATGAAATTGAACTTCTAGCCAATTTGTTTGGAGTCACTTTTTTTTTGGGCTAAAATCCTCACCCTTTTTGTATTCAAGTAAAACCCAACCTCCTTCGTTTATTTGTGTTTTTCTCCTCTTGCATGTAGCAACTCCTCTATTACTTTTTTCTCAAACTATGGAAATGAATCTTCTTGTGAGAATGAAACCAAGGACCTCCTTTTATATCATCCCTTGAAACACTTAACCACAAATTTAGGGGTTAGGGTTGACTTTAATTTGAAGGTCAGAGGTCAGACCTCTGAGCCCTACTACCATCGAGCTATTTTATTTGATGTCCCTAGCTTCTCTCATGCTTGACCATTGATTGGTGTCACCACGTCTCAATTTGGCCTCATTTATTTGTTCGTTTCAACTAATACATAAACCACTTTATGGTCTGACTTAATTATGATAATCCCTTCTTTGATAATATGGTGTGCATAAAAACAATTGAAACACCATCTAATTACAACTTGTTATATTGGATTATACATCATCCCTTTACACATACCAAGAATGAATCCATGTTTGAACAAGTCTCTTGCTAACTGAGTTAACACAATTAGTTGTGGTACAACAAATTTCGTTGCAGCTATGTAATATTCTCTTTTATTTATATAGTATAAATGGATGTAATCTACCCATGGTATTTACCTTTGGTTTTCGAGGAAAAACAATTAAATAAGGTCTCTAGAGAATCCATCAAGCTATGAAAGGGGATAAGAGTTAGGAATTCGGGGCCATCGAGAGTTTATCAATATTATTGTGTTTTATTGAGAACTTGACTTGGCCAATTCTAGTTTGATCATGGCACAAAAACATCGTTTATGCTATGTTTGGTGGATCCATTTAGGGTCAAAAAGTGACCTTCAAATTTTAGTTTGTCAATTATGTTGATGAGAAGCCTTGCATGGCATTGGCAAGGGTTTCTATGTTAATCATTCTCGCATGTTTTATGTGAAATTTTTAATTAAATAGAATGACTGCTAATTCTAGCTTAACATGCGTTCTTTGTTTTTCCAAATTGCTTTATCAAATGTTTTGATTTGAAGTTGTTAATTAAATAAAATGACTTCTAATTCTAGCTTAACATGTGTTCTGTGTTTTTTCCAAATTGATTTATCAAATGTTTTGATTGCAAATGCATGCATTATAATGAGATCTGAAATTTTTTATTAATTGGAAGATTTTGCTGATCGAGATCTCTTTATAATTTTCCTATTGGGAATCTTACAATGGTATCAAAGTTGTTCATCCTACTAGCCTAAGGGTTTTACGCAAGGAACTTATGTGGGATTTATTCTCATCGTAGCCAACATTTCCATCTTCGGTGGTATTTAGTATAACCATAGTTGGTATCTTTTGCAAGTTTTCCTCTTACCAATTAGTGGAAAACATCTTGATATATATTGTGGTAGAGGGTTTTACAAAATATATATAATATATAATATATATATATATATATATATATATAGATATATATATATATATATATATATATATAATCCTTCTGGGCTTTTTTGGGGCATGGTTATTTCCGGTCAGAGGTTAAGGAGTCCATCATATTACATAAGGCCATGAATTGTTGAGATGTGAATCACTCTAGAAAGGGTCTTGACCTATTGTATATCTCTCAAAGCAAGTTCATTCTTTGTTGGGAAAGTCGAGGAGATATTTCAGTATCATATATTTATATAATGCTCACAATGGGATCAACACACGAGATTAAGAAAGTGTTAAGTTATGATATGTTCTATGCTTATGATAGTTTACTTATTTTTATTATTATATTCCACAGATTAGCAATCACATGTACATAAAGTAAAGTGCAGATAGAACATTAAACGGTCGAGAGAAAATAATCCAAGACAAGAGACACAAGATGTGGCGGCTAGCTAGGGACAAACCCCACAATGTGTTGGGAAACCCTTTGATCAAATCTTCTTTTATCTTCAACTATTCAGCAGAGAGAAATAGTACAATAAATCTGATTTATATCAGCATTAGGAAACCCTAGATCAGTAGAATCAGCATTAGCGGCTTCATCATCAAACTAGGGTAGACGATATCTCACAAGCCGACCGTCGGATCAACTTGATTCCACCACCAAAATTTGTGGCCTTCAGAGGAGGTTCTGATGAACCTACAGTGCAGTTCAGATGAGGATATCTTCTAGTCCACACAGGTCAAACTTTACTTCTACAGTTGCAACTTCAGTTTCAGCGGCTTCCTTCAAACTAGGGCAGTCGATATCTTGCAAACCGTCCATTGGATTGACTTGATTCTACCACCAAAAGTTGCAGCTTCCAGAGGAGGTTCAGATGAACCTACAACACAATTTAGATGAGAATATATTCTAGTTCACAAAGGTCAAACTTTACTTTTGTAATTGCACCTTCATTTTTAGCAGCTTTCGGCTTCACATGTCTGAGAGAGGGACCCTTTTCTGTGCATTTGAGAAGAGACTCTTTTCTGTGTAGTAGAGAGAGAGAGAGATGTGATGAGATGACTGAGTCCAAATGAGGAAAAATCCTCCTATATTTATACACAATGTTGGTGTTTGAATATATGCGACTGTTGGGCTTCTGAGCCTACATGAGTTGTAGGTCGGCTTGATAATAATTCCATAATCAAAATAAATTCATATCTCCATGAATACTTATCGGAATCGGATGATCTTTATATCAATCCTACACCTCTCGATGAGAGGAACCTAATAAAAATATTATCAGCCATGGATAAGATGACCCACATGAAGTTTTTCCATGGTTGCCAATTTTAACACTCCCTCTCAACTAGGGAGAACTTCATCTACAATATATCTATTAGTCATTACTATTCATCCATCAAATGCAATGCCCTGTATAGCCTGACCCTTGCCCTGCTTTGCTCTATTCTGCTTGTTCTTCTTTGTCTTCTTCCCCCCTATACTAATATATATTTTTCTGCTTTGTTATGCTCTGTTCTTGTATTGTTTTGTTCTTCTCTCCTTTTGTCTGAATTATGAAGAAGAAGAAGAAATGATCGAGGATGTATCATACTGGCTCAAAGTCAGTCTCAGAGTATGTACCACGAGTCCCAGACCAGTCTCAACCAACCTGAAGTCAGCGTCATAGTATGTACAACTCCTACCACTGGTCCCAGACCACTAACATCCTCCACTGACTCAAAGTCAGTCTTAGAGTGGGTTCCACTGGTCCCTGACCAGTCTCAACCAACCCGAAGTCAGCTTCATAGTAAGTACCACTCCTAACACTAGTCCCAGACCATTATCATAGTCTTAGAGAGTGTACCACTAGTCCCAGACCAGTCTCAACCGACCCAAAGTCAGCATCATAGTATGTACCACCCTCACCAGTCCTAGACCAGTCTCAACCGACCCGAAGTTAGCGTCATAGTATGTACCACTCTCACTAGTCCTAGACCAGTACTGCACTTACTCGGAGTCAGTCTCAGAGTATGTACCAATGGTCCAAGACCAGTATCAACTGACCCAAAGTCAGCTTCATAGTATGTACCACTCTCATTGGTCCTAGATCAGTACTCCACTAACACGAAGTTAGTCTCAGAGTATGTACCACTAGTCCCAGACCAGTCTCAGCCGACTCGAAGTCAGCTTCATAGTTAGTACCACTAGTCCCAGACTAGTATCGTTGTCTAAGAGAGCGTACCACTAATCCCAGACCAGTCTCAACTAACCCGAAGTCGGTGTCATAATATGTACCACTCTCACTGGTCCCCGACCAGTATTGCACTGACACGAAGTCAATCTCAGAGTATGTACCATTGGTTTGAGACCAGTCTCAATTGACTTGAAGTCAGTGTCATCGTATGGTACAACTCCTACCACTGGTCCCAGACCAGTGTCATTGGTCCCAGATCAATGGAGGTAATCCTAGCATAGGGAGTACAATAGATACAATGATGCATCCATCGGTACTACTATGGTCCCTAACTTAATTTCCCTTCTCATTGATCAGATGAGAGGTACTTCCCATGAGTCTTGGACTGCATGGGTAGGATGCCTCAACAGAAGAACTTAATCAATCCTGTCCTCACAGGAGAACACATCAATCCTACTACAATTTCAATGGAGAACACATCAGTCCAGGCCTCACAGGAGAACACATCAATCCTGCTACAATCACCATGGAGAACACATCAATCTAGGCCTCAGAGGAGAACACATCAATCTCGCTACACAGGAGATCGAATCATCTTGTTCCATAAGAGAGAGTATCATCTTGTCCCACAAGAGAGTGAATCATCTTGTTCCACAAGAGAGCTAATCATCTTGTCCCACAAGAGAGCGAGTCATCTTGTTCCAAGGCACACCACCAGGGGAGGGTGAGTAACCCTATGGTTGTATGTTGGTCTCGTAAGAACCGCAAGCCCTTGGAGCTCCTATAGCTCAATGTATGCAACATGCAGGACCCTTGTACAAGGGTTTCTTGATGACTCCATGTCATTTGGGAAAATCACATATTAGATCTTTCCTTAGGGCTTTGAAAAGGTGTATCGACCTGTACATCATCTTAATGCGATGGAGCCTTCTTGCTCATAAACTTACCATATCCCAGACGATGTTTTTCTGCTGGAGCAATCGACGAATACAGGATTCCTCAATGATCGAATCCCACCTCTCGTTGTTACAAAGAATCACAATGGTATGTGTTCAAACAACTCATTGAAGTGCTTTCCCAACCAAGCATCTTCATACGAGTTCATACTCGTAGATATGTATCCGATCTCGATGGTGCTTATGGAAATTAACTTCTTCTTCCTACTCATCCATTATATCGAAGTAGAATCCAAAGAGAAATAGCACTAAAAGTGCTCCAGTGATCCTCCACACTATTTTCCTAATAAACATTCGAATAATCATGCAGTTTCATATTTACGCCAATATTCCTCAATCCATGAGAGATTGTGTCTTCAAGACATCTTAGAAGATTCTTGGCACCAATCTAGTGAAGCTGAACCAAATATGAGCTCACAATTCTAACTGCAAAACATATGTTCGGACGGTGGTTCACCAAGAACATCAACGTGAATGAGTTTTTGAAGCTTAGAGGCATTTCCCAAATCTGGTCTGACATCACTACCATATAACTTCTGAAAGTTAAGATCCTCAAGGTAGTCATAGGCTTGCAGTCCATCATACCAAATCTTTTTAGAATCTTCACCACATATTTTCCTTGAGATAGGAAAATTTCCCTTGGCTTTTGCCACACTTCAAGTCCTTGGTTCTTCATTTCAAATTCAGAAGCCACCTCCCTCTTACATTTGTGAAAGAGAGGGTATGCACCTGTTAGAAAGAGGTCTTCCATGTATAGCACCAGTCTGAGAGGTTTGTCGTCTTCACGTTAAGGTAAAGGTTAGGATCGTCTTCACTCCTAGTGAATCCCAATTTCATCAAGTAGCTATCGATCCTCTCATACCATGCTCGTGGTGCTTGCTTCAGCCCATAGAGAGCCTTCTTCAACCTTCATACATGAGATTTTCAATCATAAATCTCAAATCCTTTGGGTTGCTCCACATAGACCTCTTCTTTGATCGAACCGTGCAAGAACGCGGTCTTGACATCCATCTGATGTAGATTTCATCCTTGTGAAGCCACGAGGGCTATGATCAAGCGGATGGTCATATATCTGGAAATAGGTGCAAATATCATAGTCTATACCTTCCTTCTGGGAGAAACCACGAGCAACAAAACGAGCCTTATACTTTTCCGTACTTCCATCTACTGCATGATTTATCTTGTAAAGCCATTTTGAAGTAACAATTGTCTTGTCTTAGGGTTTGGGAAATATTTCCTAGACATCATTCTCCATAATGGTCATAGCATCCTTCCGTAGTTAATTCTTGATGGCATCTGAGAATGATGAAGGCTCATTTTGTATAATTGTGCTCATGATGGTCAGGTATCCCTGATACCTATTATGTTTCTTACTTTCACATAAGGTTCCTCAGGGTGCAGCATGTCCTTCAACATCATCAAGTATCCCACTAGGCCATGAAAGGTTCAAGTGGATAAATAAGATCCATGAGTTCCTCGACATCAGGCATTATTACATCATCTACCCATAGAGACAACTTCCACAATCGTATGGTTCTTCCTTTTCACCACACCGTTCTGCTCAGGAGTATGTGGTGTAGTAGTCTCCGTCTTAATGCCAGCCTCAGATATGCTTGAGTGAACCAACTATAATATATTGGAGGTCTTGCTTTGGCTTGAGGGGAATGGTCCCCTTTTGAGCTGTCCTTCGGCACATCCTAGACATGCACCTTCTTTCTCTACTCGAAATTCAGGCATCCTTGTCACCGAGTAGAGCTTTATAATGAACTGGGGAAAACCTCTGATGCCAAAGTTCAGACTGAAGAGATGTGTCATAAGACATGACACCTAGCGGACTTCCATCGACCTGATATAATGAATCAACATGAAACCCAAGAGTAAAGGCATCTCTAACGTTATTTTTCCATATACATACCTTTCCATCACTAAAGGTTACCTTGTAGCCTTTGTCTTCCATTGTTAAGATGGATACCAGGTTCTTTCGGAGGTGAGGTGCATTTAATACATCTTGGAATTTCTAGCCTTCTTGAATGCTTGTCCTCTTCCTTGGTTCCCAGCTCTCCTCTTACCTTTGCTATTGAATTTGTCATTCCTTTGATTTCCATCAAAGGGATTTTGATCATTGTCCCGATGTGAGTCCTTTCTATCAGGGCACTGCCGTGCATAGTGACCTGCTTTATCGCAGATGTAACATCACCCTTTTCTTCCACCCTTAGGTCCAACCTTTCTTTTTCATTTAGTCCCAGAATTATTTCTTTTCTTAGCATGAGAAGAAAAGGAAGCAGGAGGACCTTTAGGCATGGGCATTTCTTGCTCTTCTACCCTTGTTTCTTCCTGAAATCATCGAGCTATTAATTCCTTAAAACCGAGAATTATATTATTGTTTAGAAGAGTAGTCCTGAACATCTACCATTCATATGGTAATCCTCCAAGAGTCGTGAGTGCCATTTCCCTATCAGCAAGAGTCTCCCCAATAGATAGGAGATCATTCTTGATCTCCGTGATTCTTAAGAAGTATGCTTGCATACTCTCGTCTTTCTAAGAAACAAAACTTGATTTGCATCATTAACTTTAGATAAACTCACCAGTCTATCGTAGATTCCTTGGAGGTGTCCATTTCAGAGATGTAGGCCACCAAGTGCTTGTCGATAGATTCTGAGATGATCTTCCTTGTTTTGACTTCTCCATTTTTCCATTTGTTCTAGGCAGCAGTGAATGCATTTGATGGAGGCTCAACAATATTTCCTCTTACATGGTCCAACACTCCTTGATCTTCTAGGGTTAGGTCCATAGACATCTTCCATCCATGATAGTCAGCTTTCTCACGGAGCTTGTCCTCCACAGGAAAGAGTGTTGAGGACCCATAGTTCTTTTAGGATAGCCTTGCCAATCTTCTCTTCGGTGTTTGCTCTTGTTCTTGCTCGGGCTTTGTCTTCACCTCAGGTATGAGTTATGATATGTTTTATGCTTATGAAAATTTACTTCTTTTTCTTATTATATTCCACAAATTAGAAATCACATGTACATGAAGTAAAGTGCAAATAGAAAATTAAACGATCGACATAAAACAAGCCAAGACAAGAGACACAAGATGTGGTGGCTAGTTAGGGACAAACCCCACAATGTGTGGGGAAACCCTTTGATCAAATATTCTTTTATCTTCAATAATTTAGCAGAGATAAATAGTACAATAAATCTAATTTATATCAGCAATAGCAAACACTAGATCAGCAACATCAGCATGTGGTTTCATTATCAAACTAGGGCATACGATATCTCACAAACCGATCGTCGGATCGAATTGATTCCACCACCAAAAGTTGCATCTTTCATAGGAGGTTCAGATGAACCTACAGTGTAGTTCAGATGAGGATATATTCTAGTTCATGCAGGTCAAACTTTAATTTTTTAGTTGCAGCTTCAGTTTCAGCAACTTCCTTCAAACTAGGGCAGTCGATATCTTGCAAATTGTCCGTCGAATTGAATTGATTCCACCACCCAAAGTTGTGGCTTCCAGAGGAGGGTCAGATGAACCTACAATGAAGTTTAGATGAGGAGATCTTCTAGTCCACATAGGTCAAAATTTACTTCTGCAGTTGCAACTTCAGTTTTAGCAGCTTCCGGCTTCACATGTGTGAGAGAGAGACCCTTTTCTGCGCATTTGAGAAGAGATTCTTTTCTGTGAAGTAGAGAGAGAGAGAGATAGATGTGATGAGATGAGTGATTCCAAATGAGGAAAATTCCTCCTATATTTATACACAATGTTGGTGTTTGAATAGATGCGTTTTTTGGGCTTCTGAGCCGACATGAGTTGTAGGTCCGCTTGATAATAATTCCGTAATCAAAATAAATTCATATCTCCATGAATACTTATTAGAATTGGATGAAATTTATATCAATTCTATACCTCTTGATGAGAGGAATCTAATAAAAATATTATCAACCATGAATAAGATGACCCACAAGAAGTTTTCCCTGGTTGCCAATTTTAATAGAAAGCTTTGTATATCTTTGAGAGAAAAATAATTTAAGGTTGAAAACCTCACTCATGTGGGGATTAGAGGGTTGAAAGGCCAAAATCCAATAGTGTCAGAGTGATATAGCGATGTTGGTTTGGTTGGGCTAACACAGGTTTGAATTTTACCGCGCACCAACAAAACCCTCAGTCACTCACCGCTTTGGCAATGACCTACAAACAAGTCACAGTTTCATTGAAAGTGACTATGGGAGGTTGTAGAACTAGGTTTCTGTAGCCTTGAGGGATACTATGATGTGCAAGTTTTGTATTTTCTTATCCTTTAACACTCCTGAACTACTTCGCAAAATTACATTCATCACTTAAACATATCATAAACATACATAAACTTCACAATACTAAAATGAACTGCAGATAATAAGAAAACACATGAAGACACAAATTTTACCGTGGTTCATCCCAATGTGGGACTACGTCCACAATAACTATTGCTTATAATAGAGAAGTTGGTATGAAAAAACAAATTTCACTTGTGCACACAACTGCAGGTTGTTTATGCACGAAGCTACAAACGATATGCGTGCTAAGTTGCAGACCCAAGCCTCTGCGCCCTTAGCTATGGGGCCTCGCCCTTTCTTCGTAGTACAGATAAAAAAGATACAACCATAAAAAATAGAGTTGGATCAACACATAATTACATCCTTCCTTATTTATTATTCATCCCTATTTATATTATTACATCGAGGGATTACATCGGTACATTACCATGGACCCAATACCATGGTTCCCAAAATACAAGGAACTATGGTCCAAAACCATCCAACTCTTACAGTTTTATATTATTTTATAGAATGTGAGGGGTTTCATCATGAGGCCCCTATATTACGTGGTGATTTTCTACGCAATCTTTGTTGTGCTTTGCTTCTCTTCTGCGCAGTTTTCACTCCATGACATCCTTTTTACTGTGCACTCCACAAAATTCATAATCCTTGCCCAAAATCTACACAAGTTCAGTTGCGCCCAATAGGCCCACAACACTCACATGTGACTCGTTCCGGGTCACTCAATTTTTTTGCGTCTGATATTGTTTGCACTGTTCTTGTATGCCTTGTTGAATTGTTTCAGAATACCCTTCAGTTCCTTTTCCTCACTCTGCACTTCTTCTAATAGTGCTTCTATCACATGTTCTACAACCTTATTTGTTAATTCTGCCTCCCTTTGTTGAAGTTTCTGAAGCTTCTCATCCACTTCCCGTGATAGCTAGATGGCCTCATCTTGCCAAGGGTATGTCCTTTCTATCAAACGTTTCTCCTCCTTATTCAACTCTTCGATTTTCTTCTATATATCCTTTGGCTCATTGATTTTTGTGAGCCTCTGTGAGATTGGCAAAATCTTTGCAGCTCCCTGACTCTCTTCCAATTTTTGTTTCTTATTGCATTTCCTCCTACATTTTCTAAACATTTGGATCTTATTGCAGTGAAGTCCAAATTTGCATGCTCTCATCCAGTAACTTTCTGCAATCTCCCAATTTCGTGGAGATGCTCGCTGTCCCACTCTTTAGGTTAATATCCCTCTGTTTACGCACTTTCAGGGGTGTGTCTAGCTACAACTTCATTTGCAGCACACTCATCTGCATCTCATACTTAAATGCATTGTGAAAATTTTATCCTTGTGCTCCTTGACTACAAGGTCAAGCTTCGTGACCTTATCCTCTGCTGAATCATCCTCACTGACATCCATGTCTGGAATTTTCCTACAAGTAGCTTTGACCACGTCCTCCAGTCTCTATTATTGTAGATTTGCATGTCCCTTGTCCTTGATGGCCTGGTCGAATTGTTTCATCAATGTAGTGTGACCTTGTTATATCTAAATGTGCTAAGTGTGAGGCACATTTTTCACACTATTTGAGCTCATTTGTTATAACTCGATGCAATTATGTAGGATCAGAGTGGGAAATTCTGTCATGTTCATATTGACATGGTCCCAACCTTTTGCTTGATGCTTCTCTTCAGCATAGTCGAACTGCAAAGCTCTGGAATGTATTTACATTATTCTCTTCCTGAATGTGGTTTCTATCAATATTTATCGGTGGAGTCCTTGGCCTATCTGTGCTATTGATCTGATGTTTTTCCCCAAATCTTCAGATTTGTAATACTCTTCTCCACACTGATGATAAGATTTCCATTGAAATCTTCCACCCTATTCCAAGATTCCATTGTTATCTCATAAACCTTGTCTCTGATTTGATCCAGGTCACCTTCAGTGAGAAGCATTAGTGTGATTTGTTTTGATTTATCTGCCTTATGCTTCTTTCTGCTCTTAATGGTAGCTTTGCCTTGGCTCTTTCCTTTCTCCACAATAGGTTTCTCTGTTTCTACCTTTTCTTTCTCCTTAGACATATCCTTGCTTCCTTGAGGATCCTCATCATGGTGTTCTTCTTCCTCTTCCTCTTCCTCTTCTTCCTTCTCCTTGTCTTTTTCACTACTTTCACCATGTTGTGAACTGTCCATTTCTTCTTATTTTGTTGCTTTGTCTCCTGCTTCCTCCAATGAAGATCCATTCTACAGGACATGTCTATATTACTTCTACTAGATCATCTTCTTTGACAATATATGATAATGCATGTCATTCCTTCTTTTCATTTCTATGTGCCTGTATGTATAATTTATGGAAATATGCATTGAGCCTCACCACAAGGTTGTATTATTTGTGAAAACTTGACAAAAGGCAAGGGTGTTGGTCTACTAACATGTGTAGATCCATTTGGTATAATATAAAAATATCCTATTCTCCTGTGCTTGTGATGGTTGAGTGGTATGCCACAATGAAGCATACCTCACAACCTCACATACATCGTCTTCTATCAAGAAAATTCAATATCCTTTGCATCCTTCCATGCCAACATAGCAATGACCAATATTAACCAAGCATATTGGAAAGATGTACCTTTCTCCTAGACCTTGTTGTAGTTGTCCAAGGATTCCTTCAATAAGTATCCAGCCCAGTTACACTAGACTCCATTTGTGCACTGCACAACAAAAAACACCACCTATGCATGAAATTCATTGGTGTGACACTTACTCATGATCATTTAGGCCAAAATATATACGGTGAGGCAGACTGCTTGGTCATTGATTGAGTTTATTTCATAGCTCTTGTTGCCTATGACTAGCCCATACTTCTTCTTCATATTCATTGCCATAGCGTGGTCCCGATCCTTTCCCAAAAGCTTCTTTGTAAGGTTCCACCTTTGGTAAGGCATTGATCCTCCAAATTAGAATTTAGTCTACGGGGATCTTATTCCCTATCAAAAGGTTTCCATCAAGTATTAATACCAATAATTGGTGCACACACGTTGTGTTTGTTGAGCTTCTATCAAAGTGTGACATATTCAACATGTTGAGTAGTCTAGACAGTGCCAACCCATTTTCCCACAATTTTAGTTCTAAACTTGTCTCTCTGTTATCTAGGTATTGAAATTGTTGTAAGTACTTATCTAGTGTGAACTGAGGGTGCTTATTTT
Source organism: Pinus taeda (assembly GCA_000404065.3). Lineage (NCBI taxonomy): Eukaryota > Viridiplantae > Streptophyta > Pinopsida > Pinales > Pinaceae > Pinus > Pinus taeda. The sequence goes on along the minus strand of APFE030928509.1, from coordinate 42,058 downwards.
GGTCCCTAAGATCTCTCTTGAAAATGGCACAACTTCCGGTAATAGTCGTGTGATTGTCCCATACTTCGTGTCTTTGGAATCCTTTACTAGCTTGGAATTTGGCTTCCTTGGTAGGATATATGAGGGCATAGGTGATATGAATGATGCACCACATTCCTTCACCGATATGTCCTCCACTTATTCTTTAATATTAACTTTCTTAGGTTTCTTCTCAGGTTTCATAGGTTTTCTGGTGTCGGTTGTTTTTGTGGGAGCGGTGTTGTTGTTGTGGATGATGCTACTATGACTGTTTCAATTGATGGCACATACATATCTGTGGTTTCCATGTGTCCAAAAAATCCCTGCTGATGAAAAATATTTAAAATCTCTTCCGAATATCTCTCAGATGACATACACAATGAAGTCTCCTGCAACTTATTTGCACGATTAATCACTTGAGCTCTCGATTCAACAAAGTTCTTAATCTGAGTGGGAGTTGGATATTTATAAAAATTATAGCCTTCGAACCTCATCATTAGATTTGATTTTGTCCTGATTATGATGAGATTTCATCATTAAATGCATATCTATCATTAAATCCTACCAATATATCATCTTAAATACAAATTTTCTCTTATTTTCCCTTTTAATGATCATATTTCTACTTTTCTGGTGAGCTTTGACACGTTCCCTATTGTAGCACACCTTTGTCTTATGTCATGACTTCTTGCGAACTTTGACGTATTCTCAACAGTAGTGAAGTACTTCCTTCGTCGAAGCTCTTTCTGTAGTGTATTTTATAGTCCAGTGGCCACTTTCAACTACATGTGACACGAAGACTTTCCTTCTTTCTTCTTTAGGGCGAAGCTATAAGGGTATGGTTGCCCCTATATAACTTCAACCTATTGCCATTTACTTTTCCCTGAATTAATTCTACATTTAACTTCCCTAACTACACTCTGCCTCCATGAGTAATACACTTAATTACATATGGGCCTAACCAATGTGTTTTGAATTTTCCTGGAAATTTCACAAACCCGGAATTATAAAGGGGAATGAGGTATCCTATCTGAAGCTTATTTTTCTTAATGTTCCTATCATGCCAATCCTTTTCTCTTTCTTTTTTGTACTTGCTGATGAAATCCTGCTATAAACTTGTCTTCTTCCATAGCAAGTAACTACGAGATACTTTCTTTCCCATAAACCATTCCAAATCGTGTATGACCTATCAGCGTTTTGCATGTAGTATTATAAGCCCATTAGATTGTTGGAATCCTAAGATCCCAGCTAGCCCTGTTTACATTGCATACCATGGTCAGTGCATTCTCCAAAATTTTATTCAATGCTTCCACAATTCCATTTTCCTGAGGATGATAAGGAGTGATATTTTGGTGGTAAACTTTAAATTCTTGAGTTAATTCTTCAATCATATTTTTTAAGAAATGTGATTCTTGATCACTCATTAATCTCTTTGGACACCCATGTTTGGACAATATGTGTTCAAAGATGAACTTTGAAAAAATTTATGTGATGTAATCCTTTACTGGATGTGCTTCGACCCACCTTGTCAAATAATCAGTGGTAGTGATTATATACCTTGCACTAGTCCTTTCTCCTAGTTGATTGATTGTTCCAACAAAATCAATACCCCATTTATCAAAATCTTGCAATGTTACTTGTGGACATAGTGGAATTTCATCTCTTCATGAAGGTTTTCCTATTCTTTGGCAAATATCACCAGCTCAAAAATACTCCTTTTCATCTTTGTGTAGTGTGGGGCACCATAATCCTCCTCTTAAACTTTTCTGGGTAGTTTCTTTTCCTCCATAATGTCCACCAGCTACACCACTATGAGCTTCAAATTATTTGTCTTTCATGCTCAGGAACATACTTGTGAAGTATTTCATTTGGTCCCATAATATACAAATGTCCTGTTATTAGTGAGAAAATTTCTTCCTTAGCCACCAATTTTGTCTTCTGCTACGTAGTGTATTCTGAAGGGGCCATCCCTGTGGTTAAAAACTGAATAATATCAGCGAAGTGATCATATGAAATCCTGATTACAAACAGTTGTGCATCAAGAAGATTTTCCTCTATATTTGTTGGTTCTTCTCTTGTTTCTAGCCTTAACAAATGATCAGGTTCAACATTTACTCTTCTTGACTTAGGAACAAATTCAAAATCATACTCCTGAAATAATAATAACCATCTAAAAATCTTTCCCCCTAAAATAGGCTTACTGACAAAATATTTTAGTGCAGAGTGATCTATAAACATCTTGAAATGTGATCCCAACAAATAATGTCTAGGCTTTTGTAAATAATATACCATAGCCAGTCCTTCCCTTTCTATAGTTATATAGTTATTTTCTTCTTTAGACACTTTCCTACTTTCAAAATCTATAGGGTGATTGATTTCTCATGCACTAGGGCATGCTAATACCACTCCTAAAGCTATGCATGAATAATCCACATGAACATGAAATTCCTTATTCCAATCTGGGAATACTAGGTTAGGAGCAATAACCATCTTTTCTTTTAGGGTGTCGAGGATTTTTTGGCATTATTCATTACATAGGAATGTTACATCTTTCTTCCGCATTTTCTCCATAGGAACAGTGATCTGTGCATATCCTTTGATAAATTTTCTGTCATATCTTGTATGTTCCAATGTGGTGCGAAGTTGCCTCACTGTCTTTGGTGGAGGTAAACTTATAATAATATCAATCCTCGCAGGATCCACCATCAATCCTTTTTTCAAACAATATATCCCAACAATATACCAAAAGGTATACAAAATATGCAGTTTTTGATATTCATAGAAATATGATATTGTATGCATGTGTCGAGCATCTATCTTAAGCTCGCAACATGTTTCTTCAATAACCCAAATACTGTCCAATCATCGGAATATACTTCTAAATACTTGTGAATATATTATTTGAAAGTTTCAATCACCACTCTTGAAAATATGGTAGCAACATTCTTCAGCCCAAAAGGAATCATTGCATACTGATATGAACCCCATTTTGTAGCGAAGGTGGTCTTATGTCAATCCTCACATGAAACTCTAATTTGATGGTATCCTAAAAATTCATCTGTAAATTAATAGGCTTACTCACCTCCTACATTGTCCAATACTTCATTAGTGAAAGGAGTAGGGAATTGTTCATTCAAACATGCATCAATTAGCTTCCTTAAATCAAAACACAAATCCTAATTTGTCCTTGTATTTTCTTTTCTTGTACCACCATAGGACATACCCACTCTCATTTTTCCATAGGTTCAATGATTCCAAATGCTATCATTTTTTTCAAGTTCTTTCTTCAAATTTTTGTTTTTCTTTGGATTCATTCTATAAGGCCTTTGCTTGACCGTATTCACATTAGGCTTTAGAGGAATCTTCATAACTCCTAAATCTCCTATTATTCCCTCCATATCTGAAAAGTTAGTGGGGAATAACTTGTGGTCTTCATGCAGAAGATCTGTCACTTTGCTGATTGTTTCTTCATCCAAATAATATCCTTTGGTTGCAAAACTTCGGCTCCTCTTTTGATCCTATATTCAACTTCTTTGTCTTCAATGGCCTTGTTATATCAGGCATTTCTAGTTCAGGTCCATTCACTTCATGGTAGCCTTCATATTCTACTATGTAAATACTGCGAGGGTCTTCATCTTCTTCTGCAGCGATGTTGTAGCATTCGATTACATTTTATCACTGCCCAATCAAGCTACCAAGTGAGAGGAATTTATCCAATTTTTTTTTTTTTTTGTAACTATCTGAAGGGTTGAATATATACATTGACAATCATCTTCATAGCTAAATGTCAAGATAAACCCATCAACCATCTCTGCTGAATTCGTAGTTCCATCTCAAAGTTTTGTTTCCAAGTACTAGTTTAAGGAATTGTCTCCAATGTATGGATGAACCCATGCACCCATTCTTCTTGTGGAATCTCCTTCCATGTTGTCATGCACAACTTGATGTGCTCTCCAGGATCATTTTGGCCATCATGTTTGTCTACCAACTCTACTTTTACTTGACTAAACTTTATCCATATTAACCTTCGACATTCTTTCCAAGCTCCTAAATTATTCTTTTGTGTATGCCATTGTATAGTAGGAGTAGCTCTTAGGGTTATAATATCCATAGCTAACAATATTTGATACTCTAGATCTTGTTCTTCATATTCTTCAAGAAAATTAGTTATATCACCCTAACCATCATAAAATGGTAAGTCACATATCTGACTTTTAATACAGCTAATACCTTTAGTAACTCTTTCACATCACCTCATAGATACTTCATGTAACCTATTTTTCTAATTTTCCAATTCTTCTTCGGAACCTTAAGTGGACAAACTATCATTCTGCCAAATTAACTTACCTTTAGTAGTTAATACAATCTTATTATTTTTTTCATATGATAGATGTTATCTATATCATCTTTGTTGTACTCCTCCTTAACTAGTTAAGTATACCTTTCTCCTTTTGATGGATCCAAGTGAACAATCACTCGCATATTGTTCCTTTCAAATATAATTTTCTGTTTCTTTAAGTTGATTATAGCCATGTTGGGAAATTCCCAATCTAGTCCATGTAATGCATGGTAGGGGTTACTGTCATCCACAATTTCTACCAGTTCAAAATCAGTAGTACTGCAACCCCTTCAATGTCTATTGTAATGCTTGATAGTCTTACTAGAGGAACAACCTTTTGTTGATTCACCATTCTTAGCTGAATAGGTGACCATTACAACTTTGCTTTACCCATTAGCTACCATGTTTTCTTTGTCACGACATTATCTTGAGATCCTAGATCTAAAATAGCTTGCTCCATGCCATATCCTCCTATTTGTTCACTAAGACTCATTTCCTTTCTAGTTCTCTTATGTCTATGTAAATCGTTAACTTCACACATTTCACTCCATGGTACTTCTTTAGATGCACAAAAATTTATGAATTCCTAAACCCCTTCTACAGCTCTTTGATCTCACAATAATTTCATAGAATTTTGAAGAAACTATTTTAAAGTATCTACCTTATATGTTGTATCATGTTTCTATATTGCAAGAGCTTGGCTTTGTGTCGACTATGTTACACCATAGCTATTCTTATAATTCTTCTATGCGCTACATGTCGAAGATCCTATATCCATAAATCTTCTCTTCACTTCCATAAAGAGTTCTTTTTCCTTCTGAACATCAAAAGGAATGAAATTTCTCCACAATCTTTCTTACCCATGTGGCTAAATATTTCTTTTTTCCATCTACTTAACCATTCTCAGTCGTGGCTCCACTCCTTGTTACAATATTAATACAGAGTTCATCGATCCTTGGTTCCACAATCATCTTCTGAATGTTCTATGTCAGCTGTTGATTTTCCTTTTCTTTCATTTTTCCATAAGTACCAGACACTCCTCAATTACATGATCAAATTATTTGAAATACATAGATGTCGTATTAGGATTCTGACAATCTCTTGTAAAGTGACCTTCCTCGTCATAGTTGTAACAAACAATCTATCCACGACATCAACTAGCTTCATCACCTGGACCTTTTCTTGCATAGCTGCCTCGACCACCATGTTTTCCACTTCCTTCTAGTCCATGTTCTTCACCTTTCATCCTATATGCATCAACACAACACTCTATTACCAATTCATAAGCTCAAAAGTTGTTCTCATCATGCCCTACTAATTTTCAGAATTTGTAATATATGTTTCTTGGAGTTTGGATATACTTCTGCAATAAGTAGCAATCTTCTACACAATGTTCACATCTAGTTTTACATATCTAACACCGATTTGATAATGAGATCTAAGACAACTAATAAGGTATTACAAACTCATGTGCATGGATTTTCTTATGTTATTTTATGCAATGGATCGATAAATTGAAAAATACAGAGACAATGAAGCAGTAAACAAAAAAAAATAGACAGCACTTAACACAACAAATTGAATAAGGAGTTCACCCAATACTCCTTGGCTACATCTCCTGGTCCAGCCTTAAGTGGCGACCTCTCTATTATGTCTTCAAGTAGAGTTTTACAGTAGTATGAGATCAATTTGAGACTCAATACACAACAGATACAACAACAAGTGTTTGCTTGAACCTCTCAAGCCTCTCTGAGTACACAGATTCTCTTCATCACTGTCTGTCTCTGTCTTAGCTCAGTCTCAGCTCTGCCTTCAATACTGGGTTCCCATTTTGCTCTCTGTCTGTGGCTTTAAAGCCAATCTGTGTTGTCTATTCACTTCCTCTTACTGACTTTCTGTCTCCCGGCCTCTGTCTACTCAAATCCATCTGCTAAGCGTTAGAAAGCATGGCATAATGCCTTTAGGGGAGGTGGCCACCTATTCTGCAACATATGAGTGCTTCGGGCCTTTGAAATCCTTGAAACGGCTGCTTTCTGTTAACACAGAGAAACACAGGAAAAGTCTGCCAAACATTGCCTATCAGACTTCAAATATCCATCAATCTACCTTATACTCTTATCGAATCTGCCTATACATCGACATCACATCTCCACCATTGATCTGGGAGATTTGAATCTAATGTCTATGGTTAATTTTGGGTGGTCCTTTCATACGAGGGTTAATTGCCCGATGAGGGTGGTTTTCTCTCTCCTTAGCCTGGGCACGTGGGAGCCATTGTATGGGATTGAGTGGAACTCGGCCCAAACCACTTACTACCTTTCGGTCCTCCCAAAATCCTGCCTATTTTATTATTTCCCTTTTGTATTAAAAATGTGTTAAAACATCGAAAATAACACAAAACTGGCTTTCGGCAGATTTGAAATGATATACATTTTCATTCCCAAATCCCTTTGGGTCCGGGTTCCATCGCATCGGCGTTGTTTCTTTGTATTTTGTTAGATAATGAAATATGTGAAAATGCATTGAAAATGCCTTTCATCGGATCTCAAATCTCATGCAATAATGTTTATATATCCATTGGGTTTGGTTGATTGTATCGCATACATATATATGTATAAATCTCGCTCCTCTATGTAGCTCCAAATGTGATATCACAATGTGATTGATTCCAATCGCATATCACGATAACCTTGGTCCATTGTAAGCACTCTTTGTATTTTCTGATAGTGATCTTGCAATGCAATGTGGGTCATCGATCTATGCGCTTGATCGATGGTCCTCATTGACCCCACTGATCAATATCGCAACATTTGTATAGTCTCCACCAATATTTGCCAATTTCCACTACCGATTGCAATACACCTATCATATCTGGACCGTTGATCGGCCAGATCTGACAGCTATTATGCATTCCCTGTTCAAGCTTCCACTACTCTATTTTTCAACATTGTCTTTGTGTTGTTGGCTCTCGATTTCGTTTTTCGTTGTTTTCTGAAGGTTCGATTATTTTGATTTTTTAAGGGATTTTTGAAGTCTTAGAGGATAAATGGATCCATTTTGGATCACGCCTTCCCATTGAAAAAGGCATTTGGACCACCAAAAGTTGGTTTTCAAGCATCAGTTAAGTGAGAATACAACCTCCTCACTTGCCCAATCTCTATCCATTTTGCACCACTAGGTTTTGAACCTTGTAGCCCAATTCTAAGGTACTCCACATCCCCTCTGCACATAGTCCTCACCTTCCTGTCCAGAATTGTATCTTCCTGTAGCTCATTGAGATATTCAGGCAACAGATCATCAATGCAAGGCAATTGAATTTTCTCTTTGGGATCTTCAATTAATGAAGGTTCAAGTAGTCTTATGTTTTCTGAATTTACCACTGAATAGATGTGCATGTATGCTGGCAGATCAAGGCGAAGAGAATTCTCACCAATTTTCTCAATTACCTTAAAAGACCCATACCTTATTGGCTTCAGCTTCTTTCCTTCACCTTGCATTCTATCCTTGCTGATATATAGCCAGAATTGATCAACAACTTGGAAGCTATGCTCCATTCGATGCTTATCATGCCTTGCCTTGTACTTGGATTGGAACTTTTCTAGCTATTCCTGCACTGCCTAGTGAATTTCTTGGATCTGTTCAATGAACTTGGTTGCCTTGTCCACATCGCTGTGTCCATCAACTGCTATGTCCCTTCCAAAGACAAATTCCAAGGGATACCTTGGTATAAAACCAAAAGAAGTCTCAAAAGGAGATATTTGTGTAGAAGAATGTTTAGCACATTTGTAAGCATGTTGTACATAACATAAATGCTCATCCCAAAGCTTGGGATGCTTGCTACAATAGCCCCTGAGAAACTGGATCACTATCTTGTTGACCACCTCTCTTTGGCCATCTATTTATGGATGAAATATTGTGCTCTTTTTCAATTTGGTTTCCATCAATTCCCACAGACTTGACCAAAACTTCCCAAAAAATCGGGAATCTCGATCAGATATTATGGAAGTGGGTAACCCAAAATGCACCTAGACATGCTGAAAGAACAATTTTGTTGTTTGTTCAGCTATAATATGTTGGTTACAAGGTATTAAAATACACATTTTGCTGAACCTTTCCACAATAATTTATAAAGTCATGAGCTTTTCTAGATTTTAGCAATCCCCCAACAAAGTCCATGGAAACACTTTCGCAAGGATGAGAAGGAACTGGAAGTGGAGTGTGCAAGCCTTGTTTTCTATTGTTGGGCTTGCTTTTAGTGCACATGGTACACCCTTTAACATATCTAGAAACTGTTTCATGCATTCTTGGCCAATACCAGAATCTTTGCAGCTGTGCAACTATTTTACTTACACCAAAGTGACCTGATATCAGAGAAGTATGTGCTTCCCGAATTATGTTAACTCTTTTAGTTTGTGGAATGCATATCTTTCCAAAATGATACAAGAATTGGTCCTTAACATGATAATCCAATTCTTCTACTTGTTTGACATGAATTAAAGTTGCGTGTACATATTTGAAATCTACACATTGAGCATATTGTCTAATGTAGCTTTCATGCAATTCTGGATTATGCTTAAGTATAGTATATGAATTTATGATTGGTCTGGAAAACATATGTGCAACTTTATTGTGTATGCCTTTCTTATATTTGATGACTAGATGAAACTATTGTAGAAAACCCATCCACCTATAGTGTCTTGATTGCTGCAATTTAGTTTGTGAGTGCAAATATTTGAGTGGCTAATGATTAGTATGTATAACTGTTTCTTTGCCCATTAAGTAATGTTTCCACTTTTTCATACTCTGTAATAATGTATACAATTCTTTATCATATGTGGGATAGCTAACTATTGTAGAATTAAATGTCTCATAATGGTATCATATGGGTTTACCATGTTGCATCAACATTGCTCCCATGGCATAGTCACTGGAATCTATTTCGATCTCAAATGGTCTTTGAAGATCTAGCAATGCTAGTACTGGTGTTGTACTAATTTTGTATTTCAAGACGTTGAAGGCTTTCTGCTATTTTCCTCCCCACTGAAACACCTTGTTCAATCATGTCAAAGCATGTAAGGGAGCTGCAATTAAGGGAAAGTTAGCAATAAACTTTCTCCAATACTATGCTGCTCTTAGGAAGCTTTTAACTTCTATAGCAAAATTGGGTTTAGGCTAGTTTACAATGACTTCAACCTTAGAGGGATCTATCTTCAATTCACCACCCTCTAGAATATGACCCAGAAGATGATTTTCCAAATTCACACTTTGATATCTTAACATAGATATTTTTTTTTTCAAAACATCTAGAGTCTTCTTTACATGTTTCAAATGTTCTTTCCATGTTTTACTAAAAACAAGAATGCCATCTAGATATACAATTACAAAATTATCAATAAAAGGCCTAAGTACATCATTCGTAACTCTCATGAAAGTGGCAGGAGCATTAGTTAAGCCAAAAGATATAACTAGCCATTCATACAACCCTTGCTTTGTTTTGAAAGAAGTCTTCCATGCATCTTGCTCTGCTACTCTGACCTCATGGTAACCACTACGTAAGTCCAACTTGGAAAAGTAAACAACTTATTTCAGTTGATTCAATAGATCATCAATTTGAGGAAGGGGATAATGATTCTTTATTATTATTCTATTCAGTGGTCTGTAGTCAATACACATCCTCCACGAACCATCTTTATTCCTCACCAACACGATTGAAGATCCACATGGTGATGTGCTTGGTCTTATGAACCCTTTCCCGAGCAGCTCCTGTACTTACTTCTTGATCTCTGCATTCTCTAATTTGGATAACATGTACATTCTGATGTTAGGTAATGGAGCATCTTGCTGCAAATTAATATCATGTACAATTTCCCTTTTGGGTGGTAGACCTTTAGGTTCTTGAAATAGGATATCATATTCGGAAACTGTAGGAATTTACAAGGTAAGTTCCTCAGACAGAACACCAAAAGGACACCGCTCACAAACAGATCACAGATCAATACACCAATATTTTGACGTGGTTAAAACCCTCAGAGAGGGAAACAGTCCACGGCCTGCGCCA